>PVKZ01001850.1:142518-308339 GCA_004027375.1 Macroglossus sobrinus | reverse complement strand
GGGGGGGGGGACTAAGTCGTGCAGGATAGGGTGGGTAGGTACAACACGTGAGTTAGGTAAAGTTTTCAAAGGAGCAGTGCCTGTGCAATCAGTACAGATATGAGAAGTGTTCTGTCATTATTTGATTTTCAATGTGTTTGTTGTAACTACTTCTCTGTTCTCCATTACGTGCTTTTTTCTCTGTGCATGCATGTGTGTGTGTGAGTACAATCTGATTGAAAATTGCCCTTAACTATATTGAGTTACAAAATTTCCTTCAGTGATTTGAATTGCCATTCTTATCATTGTCCTGGGTCTGATTAAATTCTTTTTGTTTTTTGCTCAAAGCTCTCTCTGATAGATGGGGCTTGGTTGGGGTTGCCAGTTCTATCTCCTACACCCGAATAACTGTGACTTGAGTGTGATCAACCTTTTTTCCTTCTTGACAGATATGATTTGCTGTTCCATGAGAGGCATTCAGGAATTTTAGTCTTGTACTCTATTGTGCCTGCAGATATTTTCTCCATGCAATTTCACATGTAATGTCCACTTTCAACAATCTGTAACGTTTTCATTTCCAGCCTTGTTCATACCAGAGATTATGCAGAATAATTTGGTGTATTTACTTTTTTCCCCTGAATATCTCCTGTGCCACCATTATGTTAAAGGCCTAATAAATGGGTTATTAGGGAGGAACATGTAGTTTTTTAAGGCATATGGACTTTCTAAAGGGCACTGGTACACATAGGACATACAGAAGTTCTAACTCTCAGTTGGAACTCATAGGTCTTTCGAATGAAGGTGTCCTCCAAGAACACACTGCATCTTTCTCCTCCAAGTCATCTACTTTACCTGAGGTTTCCTTTACCGTGTTTTCTGCACTCTTTTTTGGGGGCAAGGCCATCTTTCTTCTCATATATTAGTTTTGCTTCTTAAGCTCTTGTTGTGACTTGTAAAGTGAAATATCTCATGCTTTAGCTAGGTGCTTAGGAGAATTTTCTGTATAGCGGCTGCCAGTCCACACGGGGAGTCCTAAAGTCCAGTGCCCTGAATGAGCATTCCAACAGAGCATCTCTTCCAAGGTTCACTGTGCTAGAACCTCACAGTGTTTTTTTTTTTAAATCTAAAAGGTAGATAATGCCAGTAAGGCAAGTATTGATTTTTATCAGGGACAAACAGTATAGTTTCACATGAGAAAAGCCAATATATCCTTTGGTCTTTTTAAAGATATGTCCACATAGTAGTTAGTGGACACTTCACCTCATAAGTCATAGAGCTTAATTTTCTTCTTCTTGAGTGTAGGTTGGATCCACTTATGGTGAATAAATTAGGGCAGAAGCGATGGGAAGTCACTTCTGACATTACGTTACAAAAACCTGTGACTTTCATTCCATTGTGTTTTCTTGCTCTGTTGAATTGTACCTTGCTCTGGGGAAGCCAGTTGCTATATCAGAAGGTTTCCTGGAAGGAGGGGACCCAGCTGTTATGTATGAGCCCACTCAGCCTATGAAGAGGTCAAAGTGGTAAGGAACGTAGTCCTGCCAGCAATCATGAGTGAGTGTGGAAGATCTTCCTCTGCTGACCCTTGACATGACTGCAGCCTTGATTGACAGCTTGACTATCACCTCACGAGAGACCCTGAGCCATATCCACTGACCCAAGACACTCTTGAACACATAATCCACAGAAACTGTGAAATAACAGATGTTTATTGTTTTAAACTGCTAAGTTTGTGGTGAATGGTTGCACAGAGACAAATAACTTAATTACTTCCTGTTAATATCTTGCCCTTTTCAAAGCAGCAACTCTTGCTAGACTCAAACATCTCATGTGTTAAGAAAAACATACCTATTTCCTCGGTGTGGCTTATTAGAGTCACCATACAGGATGTAATTTTTTTGTTGTTATGAACTATGATAGATGTTGCCAACCCAGGAATAGATTATTTTTAATATTTTCTAATAAATGAAGGGATATGGGGCTTTCTAATTCATTCCACTACACATATTATCCATTAGGAGGTGACTGGGATGGGCAGAAAAACATTTACCAAAAAACTTAAAATCCAAAGTTGGTTGATAAAGAAGTAAGAGAACTCATATATCTTCCAATATATTCAAGTTCCCTGAGTCAGATAAATTGCATCTTTGGTTCTAGAAAACCTGTAATGTCATCTTAAAGTCAGAGAGTTTTGAGACAGGACAAGGAAATGTAAGGAGAGATGGAAACAGAAGCTTGTGGAACCCTTGCCCCATGCAGCATTGAACAAAATAATATCCAATAAAAGAAAAAAGCAGGGAGAAGGTTACCATTCACAGCCTCTCTTTAGAGCTAGATGGAACAAATACAATTTACAAAAAGCCTTATTGGGACTGCAAAAATAAAATGAAGCAGATGTCTATTTTGAGAATAAATAGAGACTATATTTATCAGTTTGAGGACCTATAGCTGGGAGTTGTATTAAACGTGTAGAGAGCTAAGTCAGGATGTGAAACACCCTCAGATCCAAGCTATAGCTAACCATGTGTGAAGTTCTGTATATGATTTAAAAATTAATTACTCATGTAGCAGTTTGAGCAAAATCTATTTGTTACAGTTAACTGCTATCTCAATATGAGTTAATAGTGTCATTCAGTATGTAAGAAAATGAAATCATGTTTAGCATTCAATAACAGAAGTATAATGACTAGAATATTAGAGTTGTGGATAAATCTGATGCCGAGGGAACGTTTCCCAGATCCCTCCCTTCCATGTCAGTGTTTTTGTAGATGACCATGCATGGGCCCTGTGCCCTCCTAGGGCTCCACCTGAATAGATTGTCATCATTCAATAGGATCTCAAGACTGAAGAGCTAGATGAAGTCCACATTTTCTTTTCCACTACAGGTTAGCAATCTCATTGTGCAGACTTTTTTTAATACTGATTTTGTTATACTTATTGTAAAATTGTTAACTTTTTAAAACTTTTTTTCAGTAATAGTAATAGTTATTGATGTACCATGACAGAATAAATATCAGAAACAGTATCCTCAATGAAATGACATGAGCGCCAGAAGAGGAGTTATGTAAGCTTCCTGCCAAGAGTGAAGGTCAAAGTTAAAGGAAAGTAGAGAACAACTTATACCTTGGAGTGTAATACAAACTATTTAATCCTTGTTAAGACTCTTACGCAATTCAGCTTCAATCTCTTTATTCTACATATTAGTGACTTTTTTTTCATTTTTTCATCTGTAATAATAGAAATGTCTGAACAGATACTCTTTGTTGAATTGATTTCATTAATTGATTTTTAAAGGAATTTCTATTAAGAATAAGTACACAATTTTAAACTAAATCTTTTTTTTGTAGCTACTAAAAGGCAATCCACCAAGGGTTTAAAACTTCAGCACAGGAGAGTCTTGTTGACAAAGACTTAAAAGTATATAATTGGAAGATTTCATTTGTACTAACATGACATATGAAATATATCTAAGAAAATCTTAAGCTAAAAAAAGTCAAATGCAATATCACAGGTTATTCAGGAATTTATAAAAATGAGAACCTTATATGTTAATATGTATTATGGATTATATGTAATACGTAATATGGATTATACCAACTTTTACTTGTAAAAATTTATGAAATTAAATAATTTTATTACTAAACAGGATATTTGAAAAATAAGTGAAATAAAAATTAAATTTAAAGAAATAGAAATGAACAGCAAAATAAACCCAATAAAAGCAGGCAAGATATAAAGTTAAAATCAGAATAAAATAAAAAACAATATTTTAAATAAATCCAACTTATTTGCAATTAATAAATACAACAGTAAGAAACTAATTAAAAAACTATGATTGATGAAATGAAGTGAATTAAAAAAATATAGTACAACTCATTTAAAAATCTTAAGAAAACAGAGTGTTAATAAGAAATAAATTAATTGAGTCAAGAAAATATGATTGACATGAATAGCCCAGTGCCCAGGGATGAAATTGAGCAAATTGTTAAAAAATTTCTCCTGTAAAAGCAACAGTTCCATATAATTTTAAGTGTTAGTTCTTTTAAATCTTCAAGAGATAAATCATGATTGCTACTATTGTATAGTATAAAGAAAAAGAAAAATTTTATACTTATTTTTATACAGCTACCATTATTTTGACAATAAAATATTCTATATAGGCAGAAGTATTTAAGTTATAGACATATAACAAAAAATGAATATATATATGCTTACTAATTCCTTTAAGAGTTTTTTAAATAACGAAAAATTTAAAACAAACGTTCTTTAGTCATTTCACATAACCACTGAAAATTATTATGCATGAAATTTGATCAAGAAATAAAATAGAACACGTGTTTACATTGCCTTTTGACCTAAATTCTTTGAAATGATAGAAAATACTTCTAAAAGAATGAACTTAAAACATTTCTGAAAAATAACATAGAGTATTAACTGGAGATTTGAAATTTATGAAGACTTCCTAAAGGTAGAAAGCATAGGCTATAGATTAACAGAGGAAGAAGATAGACTAAAACTCATTTTGAAAGCACATACAAGGGAAGACGGCTAAGAAGATGAGAATGGTTCAGAGTATTCTCAGCTCAGAGCTGAGTGGGTATCAGGAGAATGAGGAGGCCCTATAGAATATGTCAGGATGATTAATTGAGGTCAACTACAGTTTTGAGAATTTGTGTCTTCAACTCTCTTCTTTCCCTTTTGATACTTGGTAAAAGACCCTAGTATACTCATTACCAGGTTAAAATGCTGAGTGCATGTTTTCTGTCCTCACTCCTAAGAGCTTAAGTACCCTAAGATCATAGGTCTAGAGATGAAGGCAATTGTTTTACTGACAATAATCATAAGTCTTTTGGAAAATGCTTTGGGACTAATACATAATTGTTGCACATAAAATAAGTGTGGAAACTCAAAAGTCATTGCTGTTTTAGTGTTCATCAGTGGTTGGTGGAAAACAACCTAAAATGACTCCTCACCTAATCTTTTAATACTTCTAAGAGGACTGTTTTCAGAAGCTTCAGGAAGGGATTTGAAGGTTTGACAGAGTTTGCTGAAGAGGGTTATTTTCTTATGAGTTATAGGAAAGCATCAACAAAGTGAAGGTCATAGACAATACTTTTTAAAAATACTATCTCAGATTCTAAATTTCCTTAAAATATGGAAGCTCTTATATATAACAGGGCATACAGTAGCCAACGTTGCTGAAGAATTAAAAACAAATATATTTTATTCATCAAGCTTGGTTATGCCAACTGAGGTAAGTTTTAAATGTGGAAGCAGATCAGTGGAAATTATTCTGCCAATGATGGTTACAGTCATCTATGAGAAACAAGAGCTTTTCTAAGGCATGACATTTCCTTGTTGGGAAATGTGACATTAGACCCTGAGTTTAGACCCGGGTTGAAAGATTGTAGAACTGGTAAATATCCAGCACCAAGATAAATAAATACCTGATGGCATGTCTTTTGTCTTGGACTTTGAGACTGCTAATGTCCTCAAAATAAACCATGAAACAACTATGGTGACTTTGGGACCTATTGAAAACTAGAGAGTAAAAATTATTTTTTAAAAATAAGCAATAAAGTGGAAATTTCAGGATATCCAAAGTTCTACAGGTCCTTCACAGTGTTCTCTTATCACCTTCTTGTTCTCTAATCAAATAAATTTTATACAGTATTATATATTACCATATTAGTTTCAATGTCTTGCATGTGAGAGATTGTTTTATATGTCTGAGAATACATAAATTCTTGACTTACTGAAAAATTAGAGAAACATAAGGAATGATAGACTATTACATGACATAAATGGTCTCAGAATAACAATACTACCACCAACAATACAATTTCTGACAGCAGTTAAATTTTGTTATCATTTTCTGCATATGCTTTCCCCATTTCCCCTCCTATTTTTAAGTGATTTTTCTGTAGCTACATTGTCAGATCATATAATCATTACTTTCTTTTAACCTTCACTTAGTGCCACAAGTAACTATATGTTTGATGATCTGTGAATACTTCCATTGATTCTTTCTAGCTTTATGGTATCTGACACTCATTCTCCAGGAGCTCATGAGAAAAACATTCCCTTAACTAATAGTGGTTTACTTACTTACACCCTTTCCTAGAATGCAAATTTTGCAGAAAGTTACATTTTCTTTATTTGTGTATCCTTAATAGGTTACTCAATTATCACTGAAAACTCTTAAGATAATCTACTTTTATTCCTGTTACAAGTCACTTGCTATTTTTCAGAGATGCTCAAGGCATATTTTTCTTTTTCTTTAAAGTCCAGTTATCATATTGGGATATAGCTTTGTAATGGTTCATCTGGGTTAGTATTCTCAGATAGGTAGTTTGTTCTTTCAATTTTCAGTTTCAAACTTTCTCTAAATTTCAGAAAAACTTCTTGTGTTAGTGTTTTTAGAATTTGTTCTATTACGTTGCTGCTTTTATTTTTCTTAGAGACTCCTATTTTCTATGGATTGCCTCTTCTTTGGATATTTTCCAATATTTTGTACTTTCTCTAAAATCATGTTCTATTTTCTTATTCATTCTTTTATGTTTCAAAATTTTTCTTATTTTTATCTTCAATTTATTTCAATGCACTATCTATCTATATTCATTTTTGTGTTCCTTGTAGTTCAGACTTTGTTTATGAAATGATTTTTTAAAAAATTCTTTTTAAGAGAAAAAAAATGGCATAGATAATAGATGCTCTGTTCATCACTCTGGTGACCAAATCAAAATTGTGACGAAAACAAGGAGCAGCAGCAAGGAAAAATTGCCTTGGACATAGAGGAACAAGCCATCCAACTAGAGAGAAATCACCCTGAAATGCCAGAAGGTAGGACGGGTAGTGGCTGAGTGAGATGGAGGCTATGGCAGCGGCAGTAGCAGAAGCTTCTTAAAGGGGCCACGTCCGCAAGTGGAATTTCATAGTAATGGACCTGCTTGTTCTGAGCACCAGTGCCAATTTGGCTGGGCGTAGGGGGCACCAAGGACTTACAGGAAGACATTGTTGGGCTGAGGCAAGATTTGCTGGGTATAGAAGTGCCTGCAGTATTCATTGTTCCTTGTTGAGCCCTCCCTACTCCCAGTGCCCGGACATAGTGCCACCATAGCTCAGATGTCATCAAACTGGATAAGAGAGGTTGCTCTGCCCAGAAGATTCCCTGAAACTACACTTACCCTAACTCACATATTCAAGTATATCCTCAGCAAGTCAGGTTCTCTTTGCTGAGACTCACGCTGGAGGAAGCTGGCCTCCATTTCCAATGTGGCCTTTTGCGGCAACTGTAAGTACAGCATCTGTGGATTACTTGCTGAGTCTTAACAGGTGGCCCTGGAGGGGCAGAGTCTTGGCTAAGTTGGCCTGCAGCTGAACCCCTCTCAGGACTGTGCCACTGGACACCTACTTCACAAATCCACACTAATAAGACCAGGAGACTTAGGAGCTTAGTACTTAGAAACAGACTTGGAAAGGCAACCAAAATGTGAAGACAAAGAAGCAGAAATCATATGAGAGAACAGAACAGAGATCCAGATATAACGAAGTCAAGTAATCTAACAGATGCAGAGTTCAAAACACTGGTTATAAAGACGCTCAATGAACTTTTGGGAAGTGTAGATAAATTCAGCAAACAGATAAAAAACATAAAAGTGGAAATGAATATTATAAAAGGGAATCAGTCTGAAATGAAGAACACATTATCTGAGATGTTTATTTCATATTAAATGGAATAAAAAAAGTGAATAAAAGAGAAGATCAAATGTCCTTTCTAGATGATAGGAAAGCCAAGGACACTCAATCAGAATGGCAAGAAGAAAGATGCCAGGACTATAAAATAATTTAAGGAGAATATGGGACACTATTAAGGCTCCAAATATTCATCTGATCAGTGTAACTGAAGAAAATCAAGATGTTAGACAGCTGTTTGAAGAAATAATCATGGAAAACTTCCTTAACTTGGTGAAGGAAATGGACATAAAACCCCAGGAAGCTCAGAGAATTCCAAAAATCAGGGATTTAAAGAGGTCCACATCAAGACACATCATAATTAAAATGCCAAAGGTTAAATACAAAGAAAGACTATTAAAAGCAGCAAGAGAAAAACAAATAATTACATATAAGGGAACACTCATAAGACTGGCAGCTGGTTCCTCAAAAGAAACTATGCAGGACAGAAGGGCTTGACAAAAAAAAAATTTGATAGGATGAAGACCCAGGATATACAACCAAGAATAATTTGTTGAGCAAAGCCATAATTTAGAGTTGAAGGACAGATAAAAAGCTTCCCAGACAAAAATAAGCTAAAGGAATTTATCACCACAGGAAATGTTGGAGGGACTTCTTTAAGAAGAAAAAACATGTATCAAAAGCAAGAATGAAGAATGGTTACAACTATATTTCTATCCATAAGTACCTTAAATGGAAAATAATTAAATGCTCCAATCGAAAGATAGAGTGGTTGAAAGGACAAGAAAACATGACCCCTACATATGAAAACGAAGGGGATGGAAAAGATATTGCTTTGATGGACCTAGAAGGTTTTTTAAGTCAGACAGAGAAAGATAAATACCATATGATTTCACTTATATGCAGAATCTAAAGAATAAAAAGAACAAACTAATCAAAAACAGGCTTACAGATATAGTGCACAATTTGGTGTCAGACAGAGGGGAAGAAAGTTTGGGGGACTGGAAGAGTGGGGCAAATGACTAAAGAAGTACAAATTAGTAGCTGGTGGATGGTCATAGGAACAGGGAGCATGGCATAGGAAATGTAGTTAGCATTAATACGTTGGCTATGTGGAGGGCCAGGGGGAGGAGGGAGCAATTGGGGGGATCATTTTATGAACTATATAGATGTGTAAGCAAAGTACTGTATACTGGAAACCAAATTTTAAAAAAGTAAAAAAAATAAAAACTTTTATTTTTTCCTTGAGTTCTGTTATCTCATTTCTATTACAAGACTGTGTTCTTTTGTCTGTTTGTTTGTTTGTTTTTTAACTCTTTTCTGTGGACGTGTTCATTTGCAGCACTTTTATTGTCTATAGTAATGGTAATCTGCTTCTTGGTCTCCTTTTTCTCATAAGTTTTGTAAGAGATTTGACTTATGTTCTTTAGCATCTTAAATTTCTTTTTATGAAATCTCTTTCATATATGCCTAAAATTTATGAGGAGGCATGGATCAAGATAACTTATCTAACTTCAAAAAGCTTCCTCTTTGGTTGCTTTCTTACAGTATTAGCAAATGCAAGGGCTTGTTTTATCAAATTTCTTGACTATGTTTCTGTTCTTCATTTCTATCTGAAATCTCTCTCTTTTGTCTCTGTTCTTCTCAATTTTGATTACTTTTTCAGGAGTTTTTTCTCAGTGTGAGACTTTGCCTGTAAGAAAGCTGTGTGTGTGTGTGTGTGGGGGGTCAGTTTTGAGTGTTCACAAGGCACAGACTGCTCTCACCCCCTTGCACCTCACTTAAGACCCTTGCACTCAGCTGCTACTGGAACAGTAAAATCCCTCAGTTTCAGCTGCTTTTCTTACTCTGGTCCTCTGCTTGTTCTGGTGATTACTGGTTGGTCCTGTTCCTAAGCTGATCAGAACCAGCTTCTCTCTGCTTCCTATACACAGTCAGGACCAGGCAGTTCTTGAGGCTCTTGGTGGTTTGTTCTCACTCACATTTTTGGTTCGTGTGGAATCTTGCCACCTAGATTTATGGTAAATTTTGTCCATGGGTTTGGGTTTTGTTTTCTAACTGCTTTTATGAGGCAATTTTTATGAGGCAATTTGAAAAGATTCAAAAAATAAACCTCTATTGTCACCATCTTTCCAAAATTTCATGACCTTTTTTTTTTATGAAATAAGAAATTGATTTTTTTCCAGCTCTATTGAGAATCAATTGAGGTACAACATTATGTAAGTTAAGGTATACAATGAGATGATTTTATACACATATATTACCACAATGATATTACAAGATTACCACAATAAGATTAGTTTACATATCCTTCACCTAGAGTAATTACCATACTTTTGTTGTTATTGTGAGAACATCTAACATCTAGTCTCTCAGGAACTTACAAGTATACATATAGTATTGTTTGCTATAATCATCATGTTCTACATTCTTCTCAGAACTTACTCCTCTTATAACTGGAAGTTTTTACCCATTGATCAACGTCTCCTTCCCCTTCTCCCTCAACCCGTGGCAACCACCAATTTACTCTCTATTTTTATGAGTTTAGCTTTTTTAGATTGCACATGTAAGTGAGATCAAACAGTATTAATTTTTCTATGTCTGACTTATTTTGCTTAGCATAATGCCCTCAAGTTTCATCCATGTTATTGCAAATGACAGGATTTCTTTCTTTTTTTATGGCTCAAAATATTACATTGTGTAGACACACACACACACACACACACACACACACACACACACACACACACACATATATATATATATATATATATATATATATGTATCAATAACATCTTTATTCATTCATCTGTCAATAGAATCTTAGGTCATTTCCATGTCTTCGCTATTGTGAATAATGCTACACTGAACATGGGGGTGCAGATATCAGTTTGAGATAGTAATTTCATTCATCAGCTAGTGGGATTGCTGGTAATTCTATTTTAATTCTTGAGAAACCTTCTACTGGTTTTCACAGTGGCTGTACCAATCCGCATCCCACCAACAGCACACAAGGTTTCCTTTTCTTCGCATCCTCACCATCGTTGTTATCTTTTGTCTTTTTGATAATAGTCATTCTAGCAGGTGTGGGGTATATCTCATTGTGGTTTGGCCAACAAGAAATCAGAAAGACACAGGAGAGTGAGGGTCACAGCAGACTGGCCACGCTCCTGAGTAGAAGGTTATAGCTCATATCAGGCAACCTCTCCCTTCAGCTCTCTCTGTCTTGGGTTTACGGAGAGATTTCTGTCCTTGTTCTTTCAGGCTTAGAGGTGATAATGGCATCCTGTTTCCAACTCCCAGCTTAGTCTCCTGTCCCTTATGATTCTCTTATATACTGCCCACTTTATTAATTTTTCCAGTAATGTGTATTACTGCCAGGACTCTGATTCATAAAGTATCTAAAACTTCTTATATTCATTTCAAAAAATTTCTGGTATCTTGGTGCTGAATTGATGTGAGCCCTATGCTTTGACATAGTCTTCATAACTGTGAGCAGGCTATTTACTCCCTTGCTGTTATAGTCTCATACTGTGAAATCGCTTGGACCTAATCCCTGTCTTGGATTCTAAACCTAGCACTAAACAGCTCTAAACCTGCTGTTGCTGGTTCTGTTTTTTAACCCAAGGGGCCTGGTGAGGCCCAACACCTTAGCCATTTGCTCCTCAAGACCCTATCTTCACTTTGCTTTTAGATGTTACAGGCCACAAATACATTTTCTGTTGGCTACATCTTCCCCGCGCTCCCCCAGCCCAGTAGCATGATATTCCTCTAAAGCAGTGGTTTCCAAACTTTTGGCACCAGGGACCAGTGCTCCTATAAGATTCTAATACCTCATGACGTGAAGTGGAGCTGGGGCAATGATGCTAGTGCTGGGGAGCGGCTGCAAATACAGATGAAACTTGGTTCTCTTGCCAACTGTTCATCTCCTGCTGTGTGGCCTGGTTCCTAACAGTCCATGATCGGTACTGGTCTGCAGCTTCGGGGCTGGGGACCCCTGCTCTAGGGTTTAAAGGCCTCTTATGAGTCTCTATTCATTTTTAAAATGGCTAGGTGATACATAACAGTGTTGACCTATTTTTAAATGTAGTCTGATTTTTTTCTACCATCTTATGGCTAACACTATTTGATAGAATGTTATATCTCTATTTCTTTAATATTCCTTTTGCTTTCAAGTTCTTATGTCCTCCTCCCCAACAACATACTCTTTTTATTATATTTGTGAGTTTCTCGCAGTAAGAAAGCAAGTCAATAAATTCTGGCTCTGATAAAAGAACTTCTATTCAAATATATTTTGTCCATCTTCACTCCACTGTAGATAATGCCACTTAGGAATTATTCTGTCGAATGACTAACCTAAACCTTGACCTCATGCAGTATTTCTGCTGTGCACCCCCTCCCTTAATGGATCTCATCGTCTTCACTTTTACTTAAGAGACCTGATTCTTCAAATGTCCTGATGATTTTCCATAGCACACTGAAAATACTTACATCCTTACTTATAACATATGTGTCAACCTAAAATCATGTAATACTGTTTTTCTCCTCTCAAATATGTGAACATTTTATATAACAGTCCCTGACCCTCATCTATTAGCTTTTTTTTTGAACTAGAAATGATAAAAACATCTCTCTCTGTTTCAATTTCTTCTTTTTAAATGAGTAAATGCAAGTTCATCTTCTTTCCCCCTTTATATCTGCTAGACAGTCCTCCAGATTCTCACTTTTCCTTACATTATTCACTAGCCTATTATAAATTCCTCAACCTTTTTCAGAAGAAAAATTTTTGGATCATCTGCAAATTCTCACTCCAACAGTGAGAAACCTGGTTCCCACCATCTGCCATCCTTTTATGCACTTGTCAGTTCCAGAGTACATGTATAAAAGCATTGGCATTGTTGACCGGTACCTACGAGAGACATCTTTATCAACTTTATAAGAGTGTAGTGCTTATGCATATTTCTTTTGCCTTTAGTTTTACAAGCTTCATTTATTTCGTAGTTATGTAGGTCAGCATCCATTTCTCCCTACTCTCTTCAGTGGTCATTCTAAGAAACATCATAAAAAGTGAAAATTGTTCTGTCCATCCAATGTTCATAAAGATCAACATTGAAACTGAACTCTTCTTATTATGGGCTTCTTTCGAACTGAAATGTTATTTTTCTAACATTAAATCCCCTTCCTGGGGTGGTTCCATAGACTAGTGGTTAGCACGTCTGCTTTACATGCAGAAGGTCCTGGGTTCGAGCCCCAGTGGAGTCACAGCCCTGGGTGTGTTAGGCCCCCTGGCTGTGCCAGGCCCCAGGTGTGCTAGGCCCCCTGGGAGTGCCAGGCCCCAGGTGTGCCCCGTGAGCATGTGGGAGGAGACTCCCACCTTCAAAGATCCAGTTCTTAAGGGGAAACAGCAACATCCATAGGTTAAGGGCGGAAGTTGCGGGGAGGGATGGAATTAAAAAAAAAAAAAAAATTCCTTTCCCAAAGCCTAGAAAGTCCAAAAAGCCAAGCCTCAGTGAGTTGAGTTAATGCCAGTCCCAGTGGTCTCACACTAATGTTACAGAGGATGTCATATCAGCGTTCTAGAAACCTTTCCCATTAAGGCCATAGCGGTTCTCACACTGAAGTCACAGAGGCCTTATTTTAAGTCCATGGATGTCTCTCACTAAAGCCACAGATTTCTCACCAGGTCCCAAATGTCTTGCTCAGCTTCTTGGGTTCTACTTGCTTCTGGGCTTAGAAACATAGGAAGTTTTGTATGAGTCCCAAGTTGTCAAATTTCAAATCTGTCAAATTTCAACAGATAAAATTGTAGAGTTTGCTTAGAAATTTGCTTTTATCACTTGAATACAGTAAAAATCACTGGATTATCTCATGTTGCTCTTTATGCCTTAGGCCAAACAGAGATTACTAGTCTCCCTGTAATAGTTTCTGGTTTATGACTATGGGAAGGAAAAGAAGTCCATAGAATTTTTTTGTTTATCTGATTAGTTTTTAATCTTTGAGCTCAGAGTACCAATGTGTATCAAATTCTGCTCTAATTATCTCATAGTAGGTAGAAATAAATATTACATAGTTCTTGGTCCTGGACCCAGGTAGTAATGATTATTAATGGTAACTAATACTTGAGGATAGTTTAAAAGTTATGAGTATTTTTACATCTTTTTTATCTTTAATTTTATGACTTAGAAACTGTTTGTTCCACTTTAAGAGAGAATGTCCACAAAACCCAATAGTAAGCTAAGTACTAAATTCACTTTACTTTTCTTTCCATAAGAAGCTAAGTAAGACTCAGAGAAATGGGTCAGTCAGTGAGGAAGTTGGTCTCAATGCCAGGTCCTACCTGGTGCTTTTCATGATACTATACTTCCTGCCTTGCCCTTTTACGCTTATGCCTTTGAATGGGAAAATGACAGCAGTCCCCAAAGGAGGAATGACTAAATCAAAATGCCAGCAGAGATCAAGAGCAGGTGCCACTGATGAGATGCAGTTCACTGGTTTTGACTCACTTGAAGGTACTGAGATGGTTTACCATAGGGAACAAAACCACAATAGGAGAGTGGCATTTAGGACACAGAGAATGACTGTTCCCAGCTAAAAGGAAATAAATTAATACATTCAACTTCAAATATCTGCTCTAAGTCAAGCTTTTGGGTCCCTGTGAAAGATAAAAAAGATAATATACAAAGAGTGCTGCTAAACCATAAAAGGTGGCATAACATAGATATTAAGAGCTCAGATTCTGGAGCTAGAGGGTCTGGTTTGAAATCCAGCCCATAACTGCTGGCTTTATGACTAATTTTTCTGATCACCAATTCCAGTGGGATTTTTCTCCATACCACCAAGCAATTTTTTAACCCCAGTTGGGTGTCCGACGGTTCAACTCAGTTCTGACACTTTCTACCCAGAAATAGCATCAGATTCCACAGGTTAAGGGCTCAAATCTACAAGATTGCCCCGACTTCAGATGGCAATTACAAGTCCAGATTGTTACTTACAGTTCTAACAGATTTGGCTACAAATCACAGGTTCTCATGGCCCCTACCTTGGGTTCAATTAATTTATTAAAGCAGTTCACAGAACTCAGAAAACCAGTTTACTCACTAGATTGCTGTTTATTACAAAGGATATTAAAGTATACAAATCAATGGCCATATGAAGAGATACATAGGACAAGTTCCCAAAGGAGCTTCTGTCCTTGTGGAGTTTGGGGCTCCACATGATAGCCCATGGAAGGGTTTTGATCCTCTAACCTGGAAACTCTCTGAATCCTCTCCTTTCTTTCATTTTTGTAGAGGCATCATTACATTGGCATGATTGGTTGGCTCTTTGGCCATTGGTGATCAATTTAGCCTGGCTGCAGAGAGGTGGGACTGAAAATTCCAACCCTCTAATCATGTAGTTGGTTCTTCTGGCAACTAGCCAGCTCCCCTCATAAGGTGTAGTCTCAATGTCACCTCATTAATGTAACAGAAGACACCTTCATAATTTTCACCACTAAGGGAATTCCTTGGGGGTTTAAGAACTCTATGCCAGAAGACTAAATACATATTTCTTATAATAATTATTTTTATCACAATAATCTTGGGCAGATTATTTAACTTTGTGCCTTGATTTTTCTTTTCTAAAAAAACAGTAATATAATAATAAGTTAATTACATATTAAAACATTAATTTAATAATTCAAATTAATTAACTTATGTGAAGCACTTAGAACAGTACCTGATACGTGTTATTTGTCATTGTCGTTATTATTGTTATTATACCATGGGGTTGGGAGAAAGATTGTGCTAAGTAGAAACAATTGACTTGAGATTCAAAAGAAAATCAAATAAATTTTACCTGGACTCTGAGAGTCTTCTATGGGTCAACTTATGTAAATTAAAACATCTGTTATTTCAATACAAAATTTATATCTCATTTCTACACAGACACTGTGTATTTCATTGGTATTAAACTGTTTGTTCTGGAGTGGAAAGAGAACTCAGAGATAATTTGTTTAATATTACCTGAGGAAATTACAGTGCAGGGTCAGGTAAAATATAATACATAAAGGCTGGAAAACTATAGTTGCTGAAATTGAAGTCAGATTTTTAAAAACGATTCTTTATGCCAATGGTTTTTCTTCTGTAACCGATTAAAGCAGAGACAGGAACTAGACATTATTTAGACATTATAACCTCCATTGTTACTTAGGATAATACAGTGGGAGAAATAAATGCATCAATTACAAAATCTATAACACATAGTGAAATAAAAATTAGATAGAGGGTGTTTCTGTTATTCTTAAGAGTATGTTTTGTCTGAGTTACACATGTATTGTCTCGTTACACTCAGCATTGACTCTGATAAAGTTAATGCATATATTGGGACCCACAAAATAAAGTCTGCTCCAGTGACCTAGCCTATGTCACAAATCTAAACCTAAATCAGCTGCACTTATAGGAAATACCTGTAAGAAAATCTAACATACAGCAATCATAATCTTTCATGTCGGCTTTAGCTAGGTTATCTTACCCTAGAAAATAGGACCTACTAGGCTTTTAAGAAAATTCCTGATCTAGCATACCCCTTTTCACAGTTGTTTCTTCTAACACTCCATAAAATTCGCTCTTGCTCGAAGTCCCTTGGGAAGAGTGCTCTACTGCTTGTGAGGCACTGTGCTCAATCTATGGATAGTTTTCCCTTGAATAAGAAATCAAATGCATTACTAAATGATTTTAGTTTTGTCATTTGACAACTCCTTTCAGGAAGAAGCAGGTAAAAATCAGAATCTTGGCCATAGAGATTTTTGAGTGGGGAAGAATTATAGCAATCATTTAGTCCAATTACCTTTAAAAAAACTTTTTGGGTAACTTTTAATTTTAATGTAGTTTCATATTTACAGAAAAGTTGCAAGAATAGTAAGAATAACTACTGTGTATCCTTTACCCAGGTTTATTAATTGTTAACATTTTGCCCCGTTTACTTTCTCATTTTTGTTCTCTCTCCCTCTCCATCTCTATCACACACACACACACACACACACACACACACACACACACACACACACACACAATGTTTCCTGAAGCATTTGCGAATAAGTTGCAGTATAATGCTTCTTTATTCCTATGCACTACAAAGTATAATTTTAAGGAACAAAGACATTCTCTTACATTACCACAGAATGATGATTAAAAGCAGGAAATTTAACAGAAAACCCCAATTATCTAAACCTCATCATGTGTAATTTTAGTTAATGTCCCAATAATGCCCTTTATAGATAAGTTTTTCTCTGGTCCTGATCCAACCTCGAATCATTTAGTTGTTAACCTTCCATAGTTTTCTTTAATCTGAATCAGTTCCTTAGCCTTCCATTGTCTTTTATAACTTTGACATTTTTAAAGAACACAGACCAGATACTTTGTAGAATGTCTCTCAATTTGGGTATGTTGGATGTGTCCTAATAATTAGATTCACATTATATATTTTTGGGAGAAATACCACAAAAGTGATGTGTCTTTTCAGTGAATCAGAGATTAGAAGGCAATAATGTTGATTTGTGTCTTGTTGGTGATGTTAGCTTTGATCACTTGCTTAGGATGGTGTCTGCCAGCTTTCTCACCTTTAAAATTCTTGCTTCTTCCATAATTATTAAGTAATTTTTAGGGAAAACTGAGACTATGTAAATATTCTGTTTCTTAAAATTTCACTTACTATTTTTAGCATCCATGAATGATTCTTGTTTAAACAGATTGTTAATTACTTTGATAGTTACAAAGTAATCATTTTCTAACCCTATCATTTCTTCTACACTGAATAGTTGGCTTTATAAGGTAAAAATGGTTATTTATTTATTTATTCATTTATTTAATTATCACTATAGACTGACATTCATATTTCATTTGGTGACTGTAATTCATCGCTATTATTTTTATTTTTATTAATGCTCAAATTATCCTGAATTTGTCCCATGAGAGACTTTTAAGTTGCCTTCTGTGTCATTTTCATATGTCGCCATCATTTTTTTTAGTATATTCTTATTTTATAGCTTAATATGATACTTTAGGATTATCTTGTGCTTTCATCACCTTGAACTGGGAATCAGCTATTTTTCCAAAGATCTCTGTTTTTTTTTAGTGAAGAGCAGTAATTAGAAAACAGTATCTAAGATGTAGTTGTACTCATTACTAATTTCTTTTAGGCCTTCTCAGCAGACAGAGCTAAGAAACACACACACACACACACACACACACACACACACACGCATCTATTTCTCTCTCTCAATAACCATAAATTCATACTTGCAATTGCATGAGTGAGTTAAAATAATTTATATAAACTAAGTAAAGTAGCAGAAATAACAGTGAGAGGTAGTATGGTATAGTGAATAAGAGCACAGTTTCCATGTGTCAGAATTTCCTTGTTTTTTAAGGCTGAATAATATTCCATTGTATGCCACACTTCGTTTATCCAGTTATTCATTCATGGGTTGCTTCCTTTTGGCTGTTGTGAATAATGCTGCTTTGAACAGAGATTTACAAATAGCTATTTGAGTTGTTTTGTTTTTATTGTTTTTACTTACACTTTTGGTGTCTTATTCAAGAAACCCTTGCCAAGTCCAAAACCATGAAGATTTCTCTCTGTTTTAGGTCTTATGTTTAGCATTTTGAGTTAATTTTCATATATTGTACTAGGTAAATGGTTCAGCTTCATTTCTTTCCTTTCTTTCTTTTCTTTTTTGAAAGTGAATATCCAGCTTTCTCAACACCATTTACTGAAAAGATTGTCTTTTCCCCATTAAATAGTCTGGCACACTTCTCAAAAATTATTTGACCATATACATAGAGTTTATTTCTGGATTCTTTATTCTATCACATTGGTCTATGTATCTACCTTTTATGCTAGTACCACTATATTTGATTACCACACTTTAAGTTTTGAAATCAACAAGTCTGAGACATCCAATTTTGTCCTTTTTTTAAAAAAGATTATTTTGGCAATGTGGTGTCCCTTGAGATTCCATATGAATTTTAGGATAGATTTTTCTTTTTCTGTGAAAAGTATTGGGATTTAGACAAGGATTGCATTAACTCTGTTATTTACCTTGAGCAGTATTGACATTTTAACAATATTAAATCTTCCAACCGATGAACATGGAATGACTTTCCATTAAATTTATATTGTTTTAAGACACTAAATTTATTGTAACTTGTTTTAGTAGTATATGAGGCTAATACTCTAGTCAAATAAGTAAATCCATATTCAATGTATTTAGTGGTTTAATTGATTTTAAAAGATGGAAGGTACAGATTATTCATTATTAATGTTTGTGAATTTCTAGTCAGTTCCCTTTACCCTAAGTTCATCTTCCTTTCTTCCTGTTGAGAACCCCTCTGTTGTCATGTGTGAAGAGAAGCTTAGCTCTTCCATTTATCTTGGCTCAGGCCTCTGAGCTGTGAGTGGGGTTATCCTAAATCATTTAGCATAGCTGAGCTGGCCTGGGTGAGGAGAATTACATAGCCAGTTTAAAGAATCATGAAAAATAGTACCAGTTTGTCGTTTGTGTGGTTTGTTATGCATTATTGTTAATTGATATCTCCTCCATTCAAAGAGGCCTTGTCTGACTTCTCCAAATTCAAGCCCTCCGACTCTTAGAATCAGGTGTCCAGCTGTTCTGCTTTGTTTTCTTCAAAGTTCTTAACTCTCTCTCTCTCTCTCTCTCTCTCTCTCTCTCTCTCTGAAAGTTACTTTTATTTTTTTAGTTATTTTATGTATGCACCACATCAAAGCTGGGACCTCATCTTGTGCACCTGGAAGAGTGTTCAGCAAATTCAGACCTTAATAAAGACCTTAATAAAACCCGTATTTTACCTCTTTCCAAATATCTTCTATTTAATGAGTTGAGATCTGAGTATAAAATATGTTTATTATTAAACCAATGAATTATCCCTGTAACCAATAAAACTTACTCCCAGATTTTTGCGATTAGTCGAAGCTTTTGTTGATGTTCAATATGTTTGTAATTTGTCATTTTCTTTTGAATTTATGAGAAAATTTGCTGAAAGGTAGAAAAAGCTATATCAGGAGTTGCTTGGAAGATATAATTTTAAACCAGAAATGTAATTATGACTTCTTAATATTTGACATAGATTATCTCACCGTTTAGTTTTACAGAGTCCTAATTACTTCCCTTCCCTAAAAGCTAATCCTGCACTTTAAAAATTTTGCCAATAGGTGGCACTCCTGTCCCACAGTCTAAGTCTGAATTGCAATAAGACGCTATTGCATATACATATCCTTAAATTTCAGCTTTGATGGGGTATAAATGAAATAAAATTATAAGGTATTTAAAATGTACATTATGGTTATTTGATATACCTATACATTCTGAAAGGATCTAACCTATCTAGTTAATTAATACAACTGTCACGTCATACAGTTATCTTTATTTTTTTGCTTGACAGCACTTTAGTCTACTTTGTTAGCAAATTTCAATTATACAGTATAGTATTATCAACTATAGTCACCACGGTTTTATATTAGATCCTAAGACTTAATTTTTTTTTATAAATCTCTCCCTATTTTCCCTGCCCCCATACCCCTGACAACCACTTTCTTACCTCCTTTCAGTAAGTTTGAGGTTTTTTTTAAGATTCCACTTATAAGTGATAACTACGTAGTATCTGTCTTTCTCCATCTTGCATATTGATTTCTGTTCCCTGTAGTTCTCAGAGTTTAACTTCAGCTCCTTTCTCTGACTCAGTCAAAGCAATTTGCTACAGCAGCCTTTCAAGTTTTGTATTCTGCAATCATGTTCCTGATTCCAGTTATGCAGATCTTGGGGTTTTATGTCATTTTGGGGGTTTTATTTTGAATTTTATTTAAATGCATAAGCAAATACAATAAATGAGTCATATTGTAAAGAATAGTTAGTAGTTGTCTGGAACTAATTCCAGATGTTTTGACAGAAATTGAGAGTAAGGAGGACTCTGAGAGAAAATAAATTGCAATAAGAGAGCTCATCTTTTTGGAGTAGGAGTATTAGAATAGATCCTGTTAATTTTTTCATGCTCATAGATAACTATGAATTTAATTTTATTTATAAACATATAATAAAAAACCCTACTAGATTAGAAATTTATTTATATAGCTTTGCATGATCTGGCCACTGAAAAAAAATATCATTCTCATCTTACACAGCACTCACTTCCTTAGACTGTACTGTAGTACAATGACCCACTCTCAGTCCAATGAAAAAATCCATTTCGCTTCTGTTGTTGAACTTTTGGACCAATCTTTCTATGTAGATAGCCTTTTTCCTCATCTTTACCTATTCAACTCCTAGCTCTTCACAGATCTCAGTTAAAGTGTCGCTTCTTCAAGGAAAGTAGATACAGGTTTCTGTTCTTTGAATTGCTCAGTTTATAATTTTACATAATATCTGTCTTCCCTCATTATATTTTGAGCTTCCAGAAAGCAAACCCCTGTCTCCAGGGCCCACCACAGTATCCTTAGATGGTGTCTAGCACATGGCAGGCATTCAATAAATATTTACTGATTTAATAAATAGATTTTGACTCCATTGGTTTTTATGGGACTAAATAATGGTAAATAAAAAATAAATGGATTAGTGTTAGTTTTGAAAATCTGTATTTGTTTCTATGTTCACTGGAACAATCTGAGAGTAGAAAGATAAAGAGAAATTAACATTATTTGGCATAATACTGTAAATTTATATTGCAATGGGGGTGGTGGTGTTGTGTTGATTAAAGAGCATCTGTAAAATGTTTTTTCTTCTTAGGATAGATTTACTGCAATTGATACTTCCAGCCTGAATTTGGTCCCTTTTCCCCCAGCACAATGTCTTTGTAATTAAAAAATTTTTTTAAGATGCTTCTGAGTAGATCATACATTCTCTATTTCATCTTGCCTATGGTATTATTCTTTATATCATTAATTTTTATCAATTCCATAATACTCAAATGCCTTTGAATTTGTGAACAATGTTTAGACTGCACTGCCTCTGAGAATTAATTCTAGAGATGAGGATTAAACAAGTTTGCAGAGCTGCAGGAGATAACAATGCTGGAGTCTTGGGGTTTTTATAAGAACTGATATAAACAGGGGTACAGGTCAAGATGTGGCAAGTCCTAATGTCTCCAACTGTGGTATGGTAGAATACAGAGTGTTGACACAAAACTGGGTGTTTTCCAGGGAGCATTTGGAGGGTCCCCTTTTATTTCTGTTTATGGATGTGCGGAGGCAGAGGGAGTGACAGTGATCACTGGGAGGCATGCTGAGATCTGAACCTTTTTAAAATTCCCAATATGATACAATAAATACAACATAAAACAAACAAGAACAAAAAGGAATCCTCTCTAAAAGAAAACAATAAAAAACAACTTCACTTATGAATATGCAAAAAATCTTTAAAATCCTCAAATAATAAGTTTCACTGTGTTTTTGCAAAAGTCTTAAAGATAGTTAGGATGCTTCAATATAAGATAGGGTCTCCAACTCCTGAGTCGCAGACTGGTACAGGTCAGTGGCCTATTAGGAACTGGGCCACACAGCAGAAGGTGAGCGGTGGGACATCTATATTTGCAGCTGCTTCCCAGCACTAGCATCACTGCGTCAGCTCCACCTCAGATATTCAGGCATTAGATTCTCATAAGAGCATGGGTCCCTGGTGCCAAAAAGGTTGGAGACTGCTGATATAAGAAATATATTAGTAGAATTCTCATAATTGCATTAAACATAAAATTCACTTTGATTCTCTTTAGGTATAATGAAAATGTATTTATAAAATTTAGCATGCATTTCTATTAGATGCTAACATACTAAAGATCACTTATAAGAAACACAATATTGAGATTTCTTAAAAAATTAAAAACAGAACTACCTCGTGATCCAGCAATAATAAATTTTAGAAGCACTAGAAAAAAAAAACACAGTTCATGTTAAAAAATAATCTTTGGACTCAAGTAGATAAAGCAAAAATGTCACCAATGTCCCAATCATCCAGTTTCCCATCTCTGGCCTGATTCCCAGATCTGAGGGTCACCCTTGAGATAGACATAGTTTAAAGGTGACATCGTTTTAAATGTCTCCATGAGGTTCATGTTTGAAGTGTGTTGGATCCATAGCTTTTTAATCTCTGGCAGAACCACAAAAGTAGGGATAGATATCAGAGTTTCATTCTAATGAAAATTATTTTAACACCACTGTGTTGCATTCAATGAATATGGCTCTTCCCACCCCTATCTGCTTCTGTTCACAGAAGCCAAAACAACTTTTTCTCTGGTTCCTTTCTCCATAGTATAAGGGAGGAGATCTAATTACTATTGGCTAAAGCAACCTAATATTTAATAAGTTAAATATTTATTTTTCTGGCTCAGACATATAATCTGCACACAGTTAACTTTAATTAATTAAAAAAAATTGAGCCAACTTATATCCTTATTAAAATTCAATTATTTTTAATGAAAACCAAGATACTGTAAGGAAACTTTTTGTCACCCTAACCAAGTGAAAAAAGAGTATAAAATTCTACTCTGGGTATGAGAGATTAAAAAATAAAAACTCTTTATCTGTAGTTATTTGGAAAATTCATTCTGAACAAGATTGAAACCAGTTATTGAGCACTCAGTATGTGCAAGGCACAATGCTAGGCACTTTTTACACATTCTCTCATTTAATCATTAGAACAAGCCTTCAAAATAGTGCTACAGCTGTTTTACAGAAGAAAAACAGAATGATGCCAGCACCCCAAAGCTCCCTTTATGTCCCTTCCTAATTACTGATGCCACCCTTAATTGCTGTCCTGATTCTTAACACCATAGTTAGTTTTACCTCTTTATAAAAACAAATATGTAAACTTTTGTGTTTGTGTTTGTGAGATTAATCCACATTTCACTTAATTGAAGTTTTTTAAAAAAAATTTACATTGTTTTATAGTATGAACACTATTATGAATGTTCTTGTGTATGTCCTTAGGTGAATGTGTGCACAAATGCAAATAAATCATTTTACCCAGACATATTGTAAGAGTTCTATAAATGTATTACTGCTGCTATGATTATTTTTACAACCAGTAAAATAAATGACTAAAACTGTTTGTAATTTTCTTACCAGATATTGTTTGAGTTCTCGACTAATTTCTTAGCTCTCTTCTAAAATCATTCTGATATTTTAAAAAAGACATACCTGAATTAGTGGGCATACATAACATATCAGTTACAATTCTAAATTTTGACAAGAACTACTCTAATTAACACAAACATTCTTCATGCTAACATAAAGAGTGGCAAATTCTGGCAAACTAAGTTTCCTTTGGGGTTCAGTTCTTAGACTTATGGATAAGATAATAATGTTTATGTTTTACAACTTGACTCCAGTAATCTTTCAGATATAGATTCCCCTGATACTGTGGACAAAACAGAGAATAACTGTAGTATAGTACAAATAGGTATATTGATAAATGGTCAAATATCTCTGCTTTCTAGAATACTCTAGGGCATGCCACACGCTCTGTTCCTTTCTGGATCATCTTCTGATCAATATCATACTTGGATGAAATTATATTTAGACTGACTTCTAAAATTTACAGTCTGCAAGTTCTTGCTTTGATTATCTTCCACAGCTCAAGATACAGACATAAATTTGTTGGGCAAAGAAAATGCAAAAACAGTGATAGAATATTCGTCTGTATTTGCATATTAGCAAACAAGAGATTACTTGTCATCTATAGCCTAACATGGAAATTTGGAGCCTATAGATATGGCAAAAAGAAAAAATAATCAAGCGACTGGACGTGGTGAAAGGAACAGGGCTGGTATTCATGGACATAGGAATGGCCAATATTATATTAGAAGTGGTTATTTATAGATGACACAAATCTAGATAACAAGTAGAAAAATGCAATATACTCAACAGCACAGTCCAAGAATTTAATGTCCTTGAACAACATACGTAAAATGGGAAATTGTGTTTGACAAAGGTTTATATTTTTACAAAATCTAAATGGTTTGATTATATCCAGTATGTATTAATTCTAAGCGAATTACATGACTAAAAAAGCTAAGGCCATTGCAGATATTTTAATATTCTCCATAAAGGTTTTGCATAATTTTTGTGTGATTCATTTTTAGATGCTTAATATTTGTTGATTGTGGTAATTTTATTTTTTAAAAGATTATGTCATTTTAACTGTTGATGGTATGAAGAAATGGAACAGATTTTTGCACATTTATTTTGTATCCAGAAACCTTGCTAAATGATCATATTTTAACAATGTATTTAAGAATACTTTTGGATTTTCTATGTAATCTCAACCATAATCTGTAAATAATGATAGTTTTGTTTCATGTTTGACAATCTTCTATCTTTTAAGTCACTTAATTACCTTACTGGATTGGTAAAAACATCCAAAAAATAGACATAAGAACATGTTTATGGCTGATTTTTCCCAAACTCTAGGAGAATAATTTCAATATCTCATAGATAGGTATATTTCCCTTAGGTTTTTGCAGACAACATTTTATCAGGGAAAAGAATGTTTCATTCTATTCCCAGTTTGGGAAGAACATTTATTACAAATAGCTGTAGCATTATATCAAACTTTCCCCCTTTGTTTTTTCTTTAATCTGTTAATGTGTTATTACATTAACTGGTTTTCTAATGCTTGGAATTAACTGGAATTCCTGAAATTAACTGGAATCTCATTGACTATGTAATCTGTGGTAGTTTGGCTTTGATTCAGTTAAAATGTTCTCACTATGTTAACTAAGTGCCTGCAGTACCTCCTTGTAAGTGACCTTTCATTAATATCAGGAAGTATTGATTACTCTCTCCTTGTTCCACACTTTGCTCTTGGTTACCTAAAAACCCTAGTCTTTTGGTTTCCCTCCTCCATTTCTCTGCATTTCAGTCTTTTCTTTTCTTTTTTTTTTTTTCTTTCTCTGGTGTTCCTCAGGGCCCTTGAAGTTCATCACCTCTTATGGAATGGAGTATGTGCTGATGATTCCCAATTCTCTGCTAGTAGTCTAAATTACTTTTCTGAGATACAGTAACAAATACACAAGTGCCTAATCCATCCATCTTTTCACTTGGATAATTTACAGGTATTCCAAAATGTTCAAAACAGAACTCACCATCTTCTAACTGCTCTTCTTTCTCCTACCCTTTGGCTTTAAAACTGCTCTCCCTTCCATGATTGCCTCAGGTTACAGTACTCCACGCATCCAGATGCAAAAGAAAATTGCTTCATGTCATTTCTGGCTTCTCTTCTTCCTTATAGCCCCCAAACTCATCACCAAACCTTACTGATTCTATGTCCTAAATACTACTCATAGCCATGGATTTGAGAGACATTAATCACTCAAAAATACTACCAAATTTCTTTTCATTCAGCCTTGCTTTTTAAAAAAATTCCTTTCTATCTTCTTTCTTTCCTTCTTTTCTTCTTTCTTCCCTCTTTCCTTTTTCCCCCTTTATTCTTTCTTCCTATAAATTTAAATACTTGTCCTAAATTAAAATATTTTTGTTTATACAAAATAATTTACCAATAGTTCATCACACAAAATTGTTCTTGACATATGCATTTAAAAAATTAATTAAGAGATTTTAATTGAAGAGTGCGAGGAGAAACATAGAAAAGGGCCAAATACTTTGACGATTTCATTTTTTGATGTTGTTTGCTACTTGAACACTTAATGTTAACAATAGAATTTTGCTGACACATGAAGACACAAAGTCCGAGTTTGTTTCTGACTCATTATTGGCTTTTTCAAAATCATTGTTCCTAGAATGCAGAACAGATATTTCTGTTTACTATTTCCTTATTTTACCTGAAATGATTTTCTACCTATTTTCTGTCTATTAATGCTAACTTGACAGCATTATGTCTCTGGCTGAAACTAATAGAACAAGTGCAAAGATAAAAAGCAAAATTGGAGAATACATTTAATTGTGAATATGTTACTCTGACATACCTGAGGAATGTTTAGATTGAAATTAAAGTAAATTATCAGTTAAAATATTTTAACTTCAGAAAAGTAGTTTGGGTTTTGATATGTTTTTGTGTACTGTTTGATTAGTCCAGAATATGACTTACCAGTTTTCACATGAAATTCCAAGTACCTTCAAAATCCAACGTAAATATCATCCTCATTTCTCCCCTGATAGTAATGTTTGTAGTTACCTTTTCTATATTCACATTACATTTTTCTCATTGTTTCTTTCTTTGTTTTCATTATTTTATAGATTTCCTAATGCTTTTTATTTTTTTGTAGTAACCTATATTCCATTTAGAAAAAGTTGTGATGCATAGCAACCACTCACAAAATATGTCCATTGAACAATAACTATGTTATTTAGATTATCTCTACAACTTTCTTTGAAAAACAACTAAAATATCTGGATCCAAATGGTACAGTATTTCAGATGAGAAGTAAAGTACAAATCAGTGAAAAAGAATCTGACCCATATTTGCATGCTAACATATTTGACTTTAACCTTTTGATTGTTACCACGACTGAAAATTTTCAGTTCATGCCAATGATAAATGGAAACACAAACTGTTTGGTTTGGAAATTAGTAGCTCTTTCAAAGACATAAAAAACATTTTCTTGAAAGATGTGAGACCGTATACCTTAGCAGATCTTTCTGGATTAAGATCAGAATTACAATAAAAGCAGAAAGATTTTCTTAAGAATATAAAAGACTCTATCCAACAGCAAGAGATTCTGCTTAAGACTGAAATTGGAACAAAAGCAATGAAGATAAGTATTGAAAATGGATGCTTTTCTGCAATAGTTTGATCATAAATTTATCATTGAGTCATCGTATTAAAAAATTTTTTTTTCTGTGAAAATGCTCACAGGATTGGATGTGATCTTTATGATACTGTCAATAGCAGAATTCATAATTGGAATGTTGGGAAATGTGTTCATTGGACTGGTAAACTGCTCTGAATGGGTCAAGAACCAAAAGATCTCTTTAGCAGACTTCATCCTCACCTGCTTGGCCATCTCCAGAATCAGTCAATTGCTGGTATCATTGTTTGAATCCTTTATAATGGGACTATCTCTACATTTACATTTAGCAATAGCAAAGCTTATGTCTTTGCTTTGGAGAATAACTAATCACTTGACTATTTGGCTTGCTACCTGCCTAAGCATTTTCTACCTCCTTAAGATAGCTTACTTCTCCCACCCTTTTTTCCTATGGCTGAAGTTGAGATTGAATAGAGTGATTCCTGTGACTTTTTTATTTTCTTTGCTCTTTCTGATTTTTGACTTTCTATTGCTAGAAACATTTAATGATTTTTTATTAAATGTCTATATGCTAGATAAAAGAAATCTGACTTTATACCTAGATGAAAGTAAAACTCACTATGTTGCAATCCAGATTCTTCTTAGCTTGACCTGGTTCTTTCCCATTGTTTTATCCCTGATCTCATTGCTCCTTTTATTTCTGTCCTTGATAAGACATATCAGAAATTTGCGGCTCAACTCTATGAGCTCAAGGGACTCTAGCACAGAGGCACATAAAAGGGCCATAAGAATGGTGATGTCTTTCTTTTTCTTCTTCATAGTTCACTTTTTTTCCATACTAGTAGCAAACTGGATATTTCTTATGTTGTGGAGCAACAAATTTACAAAGTTTGTCTTGTTATCAGTATATATCTTTCCCTCAGGACATCCATTTATTTTGATTGTGGGAAACAGCAAACTAAGACAGACAATCTTGAAGGTACTGTGGCATCCTAAAAGCTTCTCAAAAAGAAAAAATCTGTTACAAGTTTACAGATAGACTTTCCAGAGTGTTTTCAAAGATAATAATTTACAAGGAAATTTTAAGAATAGATTTTCACTTCTATAGTT
Source organism: Macroglossus sobrinus (assembly GCA_004027375.1). Lineage (NCBI taxonomy): Eukaryota > Metazoa > Chordata > Mammalia > Chiroptera > Pteropodidae > Macroglossus > Macroglossus sobrinus. The sequence continues at coordinate 279,804 of PVKZ01001850.1, read as the reverse complement.
CTTTTTTTCCTTACTGAATTCCTTCAAGTATTGTTGCACAATACTTTGATTGCTTTTGATGGTAATTCACACATGGTCAGCCAATATAAATTTAAGAGTAGTTATTTTTGTTTGTAATATTGGTTACCAATATTCTTTCAAAGATAATCTAAATTATTTAATTTTATATGCAAAAGATGTATATAATTGCAACCTAAGTAGGGGGAGAGGCATGTAGTTCTTTAGAAATCAAGATGAATTAGAAATCTGAGTAGGCAGAATATCTATAAAATGTTGATAGAAAGTTAACTAAGCAACTATAGTCATAAATGGGAAAAACATGCCCTCATCACATAAAGGCCTAACATTTTTTTTAAATGAAAAAGCATCGCATTATTGTTCTTAGAGGTCTTGTTGATAAAAAGGCTGAGATGTTTGAGAATAAAAATAATATTTGTATTGTAAAATATAATAAATTATCTTTAAGTAGAAGTTGGAAACATGCTTATAATGTTAATTTTAATTTGAAATCCCAATCATAAACATTTTGATGTATCTAGGCATTTATTAATTTTGTTAAATTCCAGGATAGGCAATTTGCATTTTCAGAGTGGCAGAAATAAATATTTCTATCATATTATGTAACAATTAAAAAAAATATAAAATTATTTCTTAATTCAAAATCACACTCATATTTTTACTATAAAAAGATTATAATTATACTGAAAGCAAAACTTATAATAACATGTTTAGTGTAAATTTTGGATGTGCATAAGTATATGTAGTGCTCTTTTTACTATAATAATCTAAATTTAGATAATATAGCTACCCATTGTAAATAAGGTTAAGTAAGGGTGGGAAAGTTTACTATAAACTCTTAAATATGGCTGTTCAGATTATAATATTGTTTATATGCAGTTTAGTCAAATTTTTGTCACATTCAGTTTCAATAGTTTATGTAATAATGCTTTTTCCACTACTCTGTGAGCTCCTTCATGTTACTTCTCATTATTACACTTATTCTGCCTATAATATTGTCTAAAATAGTATGGATTTTATTTAATGAAATTAACAAATAATGCCTGTATTCTAGAGATTAAAATTAAGAAACAAATTGCTATAAAGAAATCTATCTCATATTTGCATGTTTGAATACCTGAATATATTCTTCCAGATGTCTTCACAAGGGGAAAATTGCTCCCAGTGCCAATGATGAGTGGGCACAGTTACTGTTTAATTTGGAAATCCGTAGCTGATTGAAAGTAATGTTACAGTTCCTCATTAAGATCTGTGAGACGGAATCTCCTTGTACATACTTCAGACCCAAGGTTGAAACAAAAGAGGGAAATCTTTCATGAAGATAAGTGAGACGGGGTCTGAGTTTTTTTGAGCATTTTTAATATAGAAGTGAAGAATATCAAACTGGATATTACCCTACAACATGTTGACAGCAAGAAATCAGTGAATCATAGTATTAGCTTTCTAGACTCTTTCTACAGAAATGTCATCTGGAAAAGAAAATACTTTTCTGATAGTGGCAATAGGAGAATTCATAGCTGGCATGTTGGGGAATGACTTCATTGCACTAGTTAACTGCACTGACTGGGTGAAAAGTCAAAAACTCTCCTTAATCGACGACATCCTCACCAGCTTGGCTATCTCCAGAATAACTCTTCTTTGGATAGTACTGGTTGATTTACTTCTAACAGCGTTATGGCTACATCTCTATGCCACTGGTGAACAAGCAAAATTTATTAGTATTTCTTGGGTACTGTCCAATTACCTAGCTACCTGGTTTGTCACCTAATTTCGCTCACTCCTGTTTTGCCTGGCTGAGGTGGAGAATTAGTAGGGTGCTATTTATGCTTCCACTGGGGTCTTTGTTCTTACTGTTTTTTTAACATTGCATTAACAGACACATTAAATGATTTCTGGGTTAATGCCTATAAAATATATGAAAGAAACTCAATGTGGTCTTTAGATGTAAGTAAATCCTGTATTTTAACACCTTGATTGTTTATGACTTTATCTACTTAGTTCCCTTTCTTCTGTCCCTGATTCACTGATCCTTTTATTTCGCTTCTTGAAGAGGCACATCAGGGACGCGCAGCTGAACTCCAGCTCTGGCTACTTTAGCACAGAGGCCCATTAGAGGGCCATAAAAATGGTGATGTCTTTCCTTCTTCTCTTCACGCAGTCGTGTTTCTTCCACCTGATTAGCAGGTTGGTTTTTCCTTATACTGCGGAGAGATTAGGCCAACACGTTTGTCATGTTCACATTGAATATTTTTCCTTCAGGTCACTCATTTATTCTAATTTTGGGAAACAGCAAGATGAGACAAACTGGTTTAGGACTACTGCAGCATCTTAATTGCCACCTAAAAAGAGTAAAACCTTTAGCTTCATAGACTTTTCCAGAATTTGTATAACCAAGAGAATTAAATCAATGAGGAGACATTGAAGAGCCATTTTAACTTCTGTTTTTCTCACTGGATTCTTTTAAACACTATTGTGCATCACAAACTTTACCTATAATGGCCTATAAACTAACAATACACTCAAATTTTTTTTAAAAAGCAAGCATCATTGACATAACATTTGCTAATTGCAAGAAAGTACTCGAGACAATATGAATATAAAACATATAATGCAATGTGTATTAATTCTATGTATCTTGGCAAATATTTACTACATTTATGTGTGAGGAAAAAACATGATTATTTAGAAATAAAAATCCTTTCCAAGCTGGAGTAGGTGAAATATTTGTACAATATTAAGTTAAAAGCACATTAAGGAATAAAAATGCTAAAAACACATAATCTCATAGCAACAGACATAACTTTTAAAACAAAGGAGCAGACTGTTGTTAGAAATCCACACTAAAATAGCCACTACCTTTATGGAATGAGAAAAATCAACTGAATTTATAAAAAGAAATTGAATAATTATCCCTATGTGTATAATAATACATCTCTACAAAAATCAAAATTAAACCTAGGCACCAAATCTGTGTGTGAGGTATGTGTGCATGTAAGGATTATATAAACAATAGTGTCCTTTGTCAGAGAAGATAAACATGACTAACTCACCAGGGATAAAAACAGAAAGGAAAGTTTGGAATATCACATGTTTATATAAGTTTTAGAAATGTTTGTGTGTATAGAGAGTGCTGATTTCACTTTCACAATAAAATAATTAAAATGAAATCAAAGTAACTGGAAAGGTATATGATCTAAAGGCCAGTGGGTAGTAAAATTGTGCTTGCTAATGACATTACAATAATAGTTGATAATATGGCATTTTTAGAGATTATAATTTTAAATATAGTAAAAAACAACAATAATGAAGAAACCTTTACTATGGTTTACAATTGCCATAATTTTTCAGTGGTAGAAGTGAACATAAACAAACTAGAAAATAAATTGTGGTTATTTGTGGGAATATAAAAACCATAAGGGCTTTGTAAAGTGTACTATCACTACAGAGAACTGTACTATGGGGTGCTCTGACATATCCATGATGATGATGATGATAATGATGATGATGATATGTGTATATCTAGACCTATGTAAAGATTTAGATTTTTAAACTGCATTCATTATGTTGGACACCATATGAGAAATTTCCTTGGTGGAAGCAGAGGAATTGGATGAAAGTGGTCAAATGTATAAACTTGCAGTTATAAGATAAATAAGTACTGGAGATGTAATGTACAACATGATTAGTAAAAATAACACTGCTATATATTTTAAAGTTGTGAAGAGAGTAGATTCTAAAAGTTCTTATCACAAGGAAAAAGACATTTATTTTTTGTATCTATCTATATGAGGTGATAGGTGTTTACTATATACTGTAGTGATCATTTCACAATATGTATAAGTTGTCATTATGCAGTACACCATAAACTTATGCAGTGCCGTATGTCAACTATATAACACTAAAAAAAACAATAAAACAAAATTTCCTAATGATTGTACCTGAGATTATCTTGCTTTAGGAAAGGTGAAATTGTAATCATATTGGCTATATTTAGGTCCAAATATTGAGGATACTTTAGCTTAGAATTTATCCCTTTTAGAAAAAAAGGTTAAAGATTACTTTATACTTACCAGAAGATATTTAGTTTTAGCTTTTAGATTTACATTTTAGTGTTACTGAACTTTTTTTAATGACCAAAATTAAAAAAATAAATAAATAAACAGCTTTGCACAGCCCTTGTTTCTTATGAGTGAGATCTAGCAGTATATTTCTCATTAGGAGTAAGTTTTCATTTGTTATGTACTCATTTTGGGGAAATGAAGCTCTAAGAAGCAGAGACATATTTCTGATAATAGAAGCACAGAAAATGACCATTAAAAGGTGAAGCCTGAATTCTACGTTGGGCAGTGTTTACTGACATATTCCATTCTCCTTATTAAAATGGCATTTTGGGATTATGCTATGTGCCTCACCTTCATAACAAGACCCTGTGTTAGAGACCCCAGCCATGATCCAAGAAAAGCTACTACTATCACAACCACAGCTAGTACCATGCAATAAGGAGAGAATGGTCTTATTCTGAGACCAAATTACTGGAAAAATAAAATGATCATCACTGCTTTTTGCCAACTACTTCCCTCCACATTAACTTTTCATGGTTTTGCTGTAAAGTTTTATTTTTTTCAGTTTGTTCACCTGAGATCAGGAGAGTTTCGAATAACCTATTTCCAATGCCAAAAGAGGCTTATTATGCCTGAGCCCTGCCTTACCCCTAGAACTTAAGCTGAGAAGATATTTTAGTGTTCTAGCTATGTTGTCTTGAACTTTAATGAAAGAAAAGTTCCCAGTGGATTTAGGCATAGAACAATATGGATTTCAAGGAACGTGACAATATTGAATCTTTGATACTTCAGGTATTTTGTCTGCTGCTAGTAGCAATTAAACCTCATGCCCTCTGAGCCAAGGGCTTCCTTTATTGAAGTACAGAAACCAGAAAAACATCTGCAAAACCCATACTTCTACATCATCTGTTCACCTGTGAAACTGGTTAATGCTGACTATAGAAGTCTATGCCTTGAGCTGGATTGCCCAGAATAAACTTTCATTTAAAAAATTTATCAGATGGTTGATTTGATAAATTGAGAAAAAAAGTTAGACAATATTTTTTTGGAGGGGGTATTACTTGTTGAAAACAAATCACAGGTAACAGGCTATTTTCAATTTTAGCAATTTGTGGGACAACAAAGTAAATAGAGCTTTAGAAGACAAAGGCATTGTCTTAAGTTGTAAACTGGTACTTCTATTTCTTAGCCCCATGTTTAAATGAGTTAGTTTTAAAAATAACTTCTTTCCCCTTTCATAGATCTAATCCGACTTCTGAATTATAAGGTTTCTATTAATTATATTCCTTTTTTCAGTTTGAGATGCTTTCAAGGTTTTATTTTTATCAATTAAAAAGCTAAAATAGTCCCTTGAAAAACATCTTTACTTATGTATTAAACATCTTTTTGTTTATCTGTCAGACACAACCTTTATTGCTGTGCTAATGATTTCAGAGTCAAGACATTCTAGGTACAGTATTTCATTACAGATTTTTGCCTTTTGGTTACATGATGATTTATTTTCCTCATTTTGGTTCATATGAAAAGGTATACACAATCCACCTCATTCAGTATATGAATGACTTCCAATTGGCTTTATTGTTCATTGAGGCACACCACTACCTTACTGTGAATAAATCAACATGCTTGGTGCTTGAAAGCCATAAGCATGGTCAAGATTTTCTAATGTTTGCTGAAGATCCCTAGTTAGAACAGAAACTGGAAAGGGTTCCCTCAGATGTGCTGCAATTAAACTACAAAGAATTCCATAGTTTTTTTTTTTTTTTCATGTTATAGGCACTCAGGAATGTCCTTTGGCCTTATAATTGTCTCAAGAGCATTGATGAGATTTATATTTGTGGGGATTGGAGGTGAGGCGTTGACTTCAGCTGTAAAAAGATTCATGACATGGCCTGGTGGTAATCCTCCTTTGCAATAGGCTATCAAGTGTTACAATTACAAGAAAGTTACAACACTCATAGTAACACGTGATCCAATGCAATACAATCATTGAGAATTCTGATAGTTATTGCAGGGGTTCTTTTCTTGATCCATTTGCCTGGAAACTTTTAAGTCTACTACAGACTACTTTCCAGGTTCAAAGTTTCTGGCATTAGAATTTTCTCTCTCTCCCCATTTGTCCCTATATTCCTAAACATTCCATTCCCTACCCTTTATGTCTCCACAGGTTAGGTCCCATTTTCTTCCTGACTCTATCAAATACTATTGATGCTCCACCAGGAAAAGCCTTCATTAAAATAGGACTGTAAGATTTGTGACATTAAATTTAGTTAGGCCTCCTTGAGGCAGTGATGGACATAGCTTCAAAATCCATGATTACCTTATCTGTACTCCTTTCCATCCTTGGGGAAATGTCCTTTCCTCATCTCCCCTTATCCCCTTCCTTCCTCTTCCCCACCAACAAGCCAAATGATTAGGCAGCTGTGAGTATAAAATAGTTTAATTTACTTATCAAATCATTGAATATTTATAGTCTAATAGTCTAATACATAAAGCCCTCAATAAAATATTTTTAAAAAATGAGACAAAGGACCCACTATTCCTACTTCAGACTATTTATCTGAAGAAACCCAGAACACTACTTTAAACAGACATGTGAATCCTTATGTTCATTGTAGCATTATTTACAGTAGCCAAAACATGGAGGCATCCTGGGTGCCCATCAATGGATGAATGGATAAAGAAGAGGTGGCATATTTATATAATGGAATATTACTCAGACATAAAAAAGCATGAAATCTTGACATCTGCAACAACATGGATGGACCTAGAGAGTACTGTGCTGAATGGAGTAAGTTAGACAAAGACAAATGTCATATGTGGAATCTAGAGAACAGAATAAACAAACAAACAACAGAAAAAAGTTCATAGATACAGAGAACATTTTGATAGTTGTCAGCTTGAGGGGTGGGGATGGGTGAAGGGAGGAGGGCACTAAGAGGTACAAACTGGTAGTTACAAAATACCATGGGGATGTAGAGTGTAGCATGGGGAATATAATCAGTAGTATTGTAATAACTATGCATGGTGTCAGATGGGTACTGGATTTATTGGGGTGACCACCGATTACTTCATAAGTTATATAAATGTCTAATCACTGTTGTACACCTGAAACTAATGTAATATTGTATTATAATTGAAAAAATAAAAATTAAAGAAGATATTGCCAATTATTACCCAGGTAATACTTCTGTTTAAAATTAAAAAAAAAAAAGGATTATTTTTTTTTTTAACATTTAAAAAAATTAAATTCCCTATCAAATGTACCTTTAGGGATAAATTCGACATTCAATTGTAGTTTGGCCAGTTACTATGACCTTGGGTGTTGTTTAACTTCTTTAAATGTTTCCTTATCTGAAAAGTGATGAAAATGTCTTCCTCATAGGGTATACATAAGATTTATGGAGATTATGCATGTAAATAATTTCATTGTTCCTGGTATTAAAAAAACAAAAAAATTAAAAAGTGGTGCTGATAGTGATGGTATGCTCTTTAGACAAGTAATCACACTTGCTCTTACCCTCGATTAAAAAAAAAAATTTCTTGCTCCCCAAACTTTAAGTTAAATGTTGCTATGATCACCATTTCCCTTTTACAGTTAAACTATAATACATTCACCCTTCCCAACATGTTTATTGGTTACAGCTCATACCCAACGTTTTTCCTTAATTGATCAGCATTATGCCATCTTTTTGCTTCACACTTGAGGGAACCTCTGGACCAATCAATATTCATGAAATAGCTTAATTTATGGGCAATAAAGTGGATCGCCTTAATATCAGGGGCAAATATATCTTTATTTCCTTTATTGATTAATGACTATTTTTAGAAAAAAACCCAACTAATTTGGCATTCATTGAACAATACTATTATCTGCTTTGCATTAGGCACTGTTCTAGGCTGGGAACAGAGCAACACGTGAACAAAATCTTTGGCTTCATGGAAGTTACCTGAAAAAATGCATGATGAATAAAATTACTTGTAAATTAGAATATGTGGTTTAGTCAGGGCAAAAATATTGTTTTCTCCCCAGGAAACTTCATTGAGTTGTATCATGAGAGATAAAAAAATACACATCTAGGTTTGTAAGCGATTGTGAAAAATATTAAAAATGTTAAATCATGGAGCTTCCATGCAGTTCCTACTGTGTATTTGCTGATGCTACACAATACTACATTTGCTGATATTAAATAGAATACAGTATCTTCCCTCACAGAGCTTCCCGTTTAGTTGCAGGAAATGATAAATATGTCTGCTAAAGTGTCTTAGTTTCTTCAGTGTAACAAAAGACTGGCATGGATAACAGGTTGAAGGTACATGTTCATATAGCCACCCAAATGAAGCATCCCTGTTTATCACCATTCACATTCTTTATCCTACAAATTGGGACATTAGTGCCTCTAGAGAATAGTGATGCCCACCATTTTTAAGTCTCTTGGCATTACTGAATTATCTCGTTGAACTGATTGCATTTCTGATAGACTACAATGTTTTAGTTTCTTCCTCTATCACAGTAATATATAAATATTAAGGGAAGATAGTATAGAAACTTATCTTCTTGTATATGAAAAAAAGCCCTGATAATTAATGCATAATTAGGCAAAAATAAGACAGCCTATGAAAATGGCATAGGTTGATCTTAACACAGCCCTTAGATGGAATAAAAGAAATGAACTTTAATCTGGTCAGAGGAATCTGGGAAAAACTTAATGAAAAAGGGACATCAAAGCATAGCTTTAAAATATAGGCAGAGTAACCATGGGGGTGGGGAGGAAAGGGTATAGGAAAGACAGAAGAAAGTTTAAGTAGAGAGGTAGAGGAGAATTCACTCAACAGTTTGGCTGGAGATGAGGAAGAAAAGGCAGGAAGAACAATTACTCAAAAACCAGATTTGGTGCTAGAGAGGGTGCTTATATTACAACCCTAGAATATACGTGTTTGTTGGATACTAGTAGTAGAAATATAGAATACTGCAAATAGTTTAAATCTTTACCTTGACAAACAATGACCCATTCTGGCTCAAATGTCTTACCTAAAATATTCTTGGGAGTCTCTTCCCCACACCCCTAGGGTCAATACCCTATGTATCTCCTTTAGGCCTGAAAAACTCCACTGGAAAAGCAGGAAGTCCATGAGTGAGTTTTAAGTTTTATTCATGTTAATGAGATATTCTGCTATAACAAATACTGTGTATTGTGCATATATCAAGCACTAAAGCAGGCTTATTTGTTACTTCTCAGATTGACCAATTAAGGTGGGTGTTTTACTCTCATTTAATAGTTAAGGAAACAAAGGTTTTGGCAGATTAATGGACTCACCTAAGATCACAAAATTACAGTTTGTATTTTAACAGAGACCTGCCTAATTTAAGAAGTCAATTCTTTTACTCTGGTGGCTCTTAACCAGTGATGTACATTTTAACTACCTGAGCAATTTTAAAAATAAAACTTATTTTATTTTTAATCAAAGAAATAAATATATATAGTTAAGAAAAATCAAACCAATATTGTTATACTGGTAGTGGAAAACAGCAATCCTCTACCTTTTCTCTATCCATCCCTGATTTTTTCTCCAGATAACTACTTACAACTTTTAGCTTTCTTATTGTAGTTTTTTTGAATAACATGTTTAATACTTTTTTGACTCTTCTATACTAAATCTTGACTGTTTCACCATTACACATATCTCTCTCCTCTCAAGCCCTCCAATGCTACATAATCATTTCTTGTTAAATCCATATTTAGTGTTTACATAATTATGACTGACTTTGTACAACTAGTATTATTCACAGTTGAGGTACTCAGTATAGTTCTTGAAACTTTTATTTTTCCTGGGGTTAACTGAAACTTCCTTTGCTTAATTAAAAAAAAATCTACAGACTACTAATTTATCTTCAGACTCTCTAGAAAACTAAAAAAAATTTGACTATGAACACACCAGGTAGAGTTTTTCTAAGATATTTCACATCACTCTCCATCTTTAGGCATTTCTTGACTTCCGGTTCTCCTCTACTTTCTTCCCTCTTTAATATAGTTACAGTTATTTTAGCAACTTAACAGCTACTCTTTAAATGTCTTTGTGCCTCAACATGAAACTATCTTTCAACTTTGTAAGGACACCCACTATCATTCTATTTATCTTCCCTCCCCTGCAACATCCCTACCTGAAATCTGTACTTCGACATTATAGTGATATTAGCATTCTACTTTGTAATTGTGTTCTCTTAAAAGAAAGAGACCATAAACAACATTTACATTATTATTTAAATGTTATTCATTAAAAAGCCAAGCTTTCTGCTATAATTGGATTTCTCTTTGGCTTCAAGGTCTTGAACCACACGCTACACACAGGAACACTAAAATAGAGCCCATTTTCTTAAAGTCCAACTGTTCAAAATCCTGCAGCATTTTACGTTGTTTTGTTTTAGGATGCTTTTCCTGTAGCTATTTTCCCCCAACGAAAATTTCCGATTGTCATTGTTTTCTCTGGTGGAATGTGCCTTCCACATCACATCCTTAAGATCTTCCGTTTCTTATTCAACATCTTGTTTACAATTCAATTCAATATTCCCAAAGTTTATTATCTTATTTTAATTTGACTCATGGGTTTGTTTTACATACATTTTTTTCCTGAAAATTTTAGTAATTTTCCTTTCCTATAATGCATCCTATTAGTCCTGTTTTTTGTTGTAAGGCTTCATAGCTTCTTACGTATTGTCGTGGGTCGTAATTAAATTCTTTGCTGTTCGCAAAACTGTGGGTTCTCTCCTGGGTCACCGTGGGCTTCCCGCGACCGTCCCAGGAGCGCGGCTAAGGGCGGAGAGCGCAGCCATGCAGGGAGCCCGCACACTCTCGCGAGACTGCGGAGCTTCTCGTTCGCAGCTCCGCTTGGCCGCCGGGCCGCCTGGAAGCCCACCATTGTGCTGGCCCGGGACGCCGTCAGCGTGATCAGGGCTCTAAATGTGTACCTGCAAGCGGATGTTGAGGATCACGGAGCCCGCGACGTAGAAGTACGGAAAATTCATGCGCAGCTGCCAGGCCAGCTCGAAGAAGGCGAGCAGGGTGCGGGAGAGCCCCTTGCAGAATACTCCGTAGGAGCTGGGGGCCGCGGCCGGGCTCGAAACCCCGAGGGCCCAGGAAGAGGGAGCCGCCGCGATGGCCATGGACTCGGTGCCGCCGCTCGCCCAGTGCTCGGTGTCGAGAGTCGCCGCAGGCCCCGCAGACCCCCACCGACGGCCGGGACGAGGAGGGGCGGGGGCACTAAGGGACCGTAGTGCTCACTCCAGTGCCGCTGCTGCGGCCTCTTCCTCCCGAGCGGCGCTCAGGCACTGGCAGCCGCTGGCGCTCCGCCCCTTCCTGTCTGCTGCTCTTATTGATAGCATTTAGAGGTTAAACACTTGGTAGGTGCAGAACGGGTTATTTATATATTGCACGTTATTTCATATAACATAGATGGACAGTTATACAGATATTGTACTTTTCACTTTAAAATGAAGAAAAGCTTAAGAGAAAATACAGAAAATAAATATGTTAAGAATGAGAAGGTTTAAAAAACCTATTCCTATGTTCTCATTGGATTTTCTTGTAGTCTAAAATCTGTATCCGAAATAGAATCTTTTCTGGATGTCTAGAAATATAAGCATTTATAATGATATAATTTGCAATTATAATAAATTGCAAATTATAAATATAAGCATTTATAATTATATAATTTGCAATTATAAATTGAAAATTATAATTCACAATTTTATACTAAATTGTGAATTATATATTATATAAATTAAATAATAAATTACATAAATATATAATATATAATTTATACAATATAAATATAAATAATAAATTATATATAAATTAAATTATAAATATAAGCATTTATAATTATATAATTTACAATTATAATAAATTGCAAATTATAAGTCACAATTTTATAATAAATCGGAAGCATATTTTAATGTGCTGAATGCCACCTGAGAATGTAGACAAACTATTGGACAGTTCTTCAAGAATTGTCTATAAGTACTGCTTATCACTTACTGTTATTTACCAAACTTTGCTTTTAAGTGAGAAAACTTTAAAAAGTAGGGAGGGTAATTCTGGGGGTGGGAGAACTGACTGAGGACCACAAGGCAAAGTTTCCTAGCTGCAAGATATTTTTGTTTGTCTTTTTTTTTAGAACCCAACAATATTTATTTATTTCCTTCCTTCCTTCATCAGATTTTTAAAAATGGAACCAAATAAGATTATAGTTTGATTAGTTATAGAAATTGACATTTTTAAAATTTTTAGGTTTTCATATAGCAAATAGTAGTTAATTCCCCCCCCCCCCGCCATCATGAGCAGGCAGCATTAGAAGAAACAGACATCCTTACTCCTCCTTAGGTAATAATAATTATGATTTTAATCACTGGTAACATATTTTGAGCTTATACTATGTGTAAAGCATTTATTTAAGGATAAGCATTATTCCAATTAAGTCTCAAAACAATTCTTTCCTCAAAGTAGTTATTATTTGTCTCTATTTAATAGATATAAAATTTAGAGGTGTAGATGGCTAAACTAACTTAAAGCCTAGCACAGTTGTACCTGAGGGGTAAAGTTAGAAAGAATATATTTTTACTAAGAGATGAAACACGAGAGTTCAAAACAAAGTAAACAAAACCAAGGAGAAAACCATGGCCAAATGGGATTTTTTTTTGAAATGTGAGATCCACAATTTATTTTTAAGAATAGATTTATATTTTTAAAATAAGACGTGTACATATGACTAAATAGCATCGCTGATACGGACCCAGTCTATATTGATAAGCTTCTGAGATCTGTTTAACATGCTGAGAGTAGAACTGGTGCAGGCAGGCAGAGTAAGATTAAATAATAGTGCTTTGCGGGGAGCAGTAGTGATTGATAGGGTTGGTAACAAAGGTGTCTTATTATCGACACTCTAGCAGCAACTCCCCAGTACTGATATGTGCAGAGTTCCAGAACTCCATGACAGAAATGGCCCAACCCATCTGAACAGGCTCCCAACTTGCTGGCAACAACAGGTTGTAGATAATCTCAGGCATAGTGGGCACAGGGATGGGGGATTGGACCCACAGAAAAACTTGGAAGAAATGAGTTCAGGCAAGCAGTTGTATTTATATACACATACCCTCACAAAGGGCATTGATCTAACCATGGTTGTAAATACGTACTCTGCCCAAATTCACATGTCGAATTTGTATTTCCCAATAGCTTAGAATATGACTATTTGGAGATGGAGCTTTTGAAGAGGCTGCTGACCTAGGTGACGAGCATATCCTGCAGAAGCCTGGGCCATTTGTCATGAAGCTGAACATACACAGCTGGCCCAAGAGTTACAGAAATTGAAGCTGATCCAGAGGGAAGGGAGAGTAATTGCAGGCAGAGCTACTGCTTTATGTCAATGAGGTGAATCAGCAGATTAGCAACAAAGTGAGTGCCGACATCCCAAGTGTAGCGATATTTTACATTTCTTTTCCTTCTGCTACTTGGCTTCCTTTAATGTCAGGGAAGGCCTAGTCCCTCTTCAAAGTGCTCTACTTGACTAAGTCAGGCTCTGCCTGAATAAACTCCTTTCTGATTAAATCTACTGACTTGAGACTTTAATTATATCTGAAAAATCCTTTCCAGCAGTGCCTCAACCAGTGTTTGAATGGGTAACTGGCAAAAGGTGTGAGTATACTTCAAAATGGCTGTTGCTCCCCTTCTGTTCTGAGAGAATAGCCTTTGTAGGATACCTTAAGCAGGAGCATACAGTAAGGGAAATTCTAAAGAATGTGGTTCATCCTAGCTGAATTGACACATCAAAAAACCATTTCAGTAGCTTTTATAATTTAAAGGGAGGCTGGGAAAATATTTCAATTTGTTTTTCTAAAGACCTAATAAAGCATGGTTCCAAGAGTAGGATTCAGTTCCTGGGTGACTAAAATAATAATAATTGTGCATTATAGTTTTTTTTTTCCCTCCAACATTCACTCATTACTCCACATATAAAATTTACAAAAAATACCTGCTTTCAGCTAGCAAAAGAAACTACCCCTCAGCATATTAGGTGTCAATTTTGCATTGCAAGTCACCTCTAGATTTAATAGCTTAAAACAACTGTAATCACTGTCATCGCTCATGATTTTTAAGAGTCAGGAATTCAGGAATGACTCCTTTTGGTGGTTCTGGCTCTGAATCTCTCATGAGGTTGCAGTCAATAGTGGTTGAGGCATTTTGAAGCCTTTTTCCTGTGCCTGCACAAAGAAGGCTCAAATTGCTAGGGACTGGAAGACTTAGGCATCTCAGTTCTACTTCTATTTGGTTTCTCTACATGGTTACTCGAGCGTGTGACTCAGGACTCCAAAGGCAGATGAAGAAGGATCAACTTTTCAACCAGTCTGGGAAATTACCCAGAGTCACTTCTATGACATACTATTTACTAAAATGATCACTATAGCCCATATTTAAGGTTAGGAAAATTAGACTCCACCTATTTATGTAAGCCGGGTCAAATCATTTGTTCATATTTCCAACCACCAAACTTGTAGATCCAAAAATGTGATCACTTTTCCAATTTCATCCTGATCCAAATCCATGATCTCTGGACAATGCCACCAATTCTTTCATTATTTTCATTATGATTCCATAATTTACAATCTACAGACTAAACTGTAAAAAGAATGATCATCAATTTATCCTACACGAAATAAAGGGAAAAAGAAAAAGAACATGGAAAGTAGTAAAAATGTATACCCAAATATTTTACTTAGAGTAATGACCAAATAGCTCCAATAGGACCAACAATTCCACAGATATTACCTATAAACTAGATAAAATACAAAAACCCCTACTATTTGGAGACAGTGGAGAATAACCCCAGCAAGCAGATATTGGAAAAAAGTCAACACTTGGAAGAAGGGAACAGCAGCGGGTGTGTTTCCTATTTTCATGGTTGGTCCCAGTTTGCACCATGCCAGGTGGCTGAAAGCTTCACTAGAAAACCCATAGACTTATTGGGTTAAAGAAACAGAGGACAGAGTTCAGGGTAACAAGAGCGGCAGGAGGTCACAGGTAAATCTAAGAAAGAAAAGGGTCTGAGAAAGGTAGCCCCAATTTCTGAGTATGAACTGGTCCAAATCTTTCACTGATCTGCATGCCATGCCTATGTGGGGCAGACCCAAGCAGATCATCTGAAATAACTGGACTGAGATTTCAGCTCTCATCCATCACAGTGAAGACAGAGATAGAAGACTTATTACTACTATAGGACAAAATTATTCCTTTTCTTCCTGAAAACCAAAAGTACATTTTATTGCTTTACCTAAAAGTCACAATTCTTGTTTCTTCTTGTTTCCAGCATGGCACCAACTGCTTTTATTAATTACAGTTTTTAATCAAAGTAACTAACTTCTCTTTCACAGAGAAAATGGAAAGTTACATAATTGAGTACTATTAAACATACTATTGTAATAGACCCCCAAAGTTCTCAAGCCCATATATTACAACTTTCTACAGTCATACACATTCCTTTTTAATTTACTTAAATTAAAACAAAAAACAGTTATGTATGTTAACATGATCTAAAAAAACAGCTGCTCTATAAAATACAAATATAAAAATAAAAGTTATATGTATATAAAAACTATATTTGGTGACCACATTTTATTATTCTATCTTACCTAGAAATGATTCTATGATTTTCCACTGTCACTCAATTTAGTATTAGTCTAGGGACTTAAATTTAATTAAGAATCTTAGAAATTAAATTTAATCTGATATACCATAGAAAACAATTACTGTTTTTTTTAATTTTATTAATTTTTTGTGAGATATTGGTTAATAAAATTATATAGATTTCAAATGTATAATTCAGTAATATGTTATATGCATATTGTATTGTGTGGTTACCATCCAAAATGAATTGCTTTGTAGAATATTTCATAATTTTTATTAAATTTATTTGAACACAAATTTTTACTTTTTTGGTATTTTAATTTTATGTGGACATAATATTAGCTTAAATTATCAGTAAACTAACATAAGAATTTTAGTAATTTTGAATACCCCCCCCCCACATATTTTATAAAAATAAAACATTCTATCTACTTTATCTAGAGATAAAGTCAGGGGGAAAACATATGCTTGTCTTCAAATTAAAAGTATTCATCCAGTCTGATTTGTCAAAGCAATCATTTTGATTCCATATGCCTTATTTTTTACAGAAAAATGCCCCTGAATTAGTAGTTTCTGTCAGAAAGTTTTTAATTTTTTTAAGGAGAAGCATGTTTAAAGTAATAGAAGTTCAGTTTCTTTACTTTCTGACAATTCTGTGTTAGTTTTTTTCTGTTTCTTAAACCCTATAAAGCACTCAGAGCTCCTTTGTTTTGAGACATTATAATCTATTTTATTAATATTCTCCAGGGGAAGACAAATATTTCATAGTCACAATAACAGGCAAAGGCTTTTGTCAATTAAAAAAAAAAACAAAAACAGAGAACTTGCTTCTGTACAGCTTTAGCCTTAGTGCAGAATAGATACAGGTAACACAAATTCCCTAGTGCAGATGTAAAAGCACCATATTCCATTACAGAACTAGTATATTCTTGCATAAACAGGCAAATAGACAAACAAAAGGCTAACAAACCAAATTTTTCACTTAATGGAGAATAGATTTTCTCTGCCAAATAGGCCAAAAAACAAATTCCCAGTTGATGCCATTGTATTCATTTACTGTTGCTGTGTAACAGATTACCACAAATTTAATGGCTTAAACAAAGAAACACACATTTCTTATCACATAATTTTTGGGTGCTCAGGAGTCTGGGCAAGGTTTAGCTGTGTTCTCTGCTTTGGAGTTTCACCAACCTGCAGTCTAAGTCTGGATTAGTCTGCATTCTCCTCTGCATCCTTGCCTGGGGAAGGATCCACTTCCCAGCTCGCTCACATGATTGGCAGTTTCATTTTCTTGCAGCCTTCTTCATAGGCACTTCATGACATGGCTGCTTGTTTCTTATGGCCAGCGAGAGTCTCTCACTCAAGGGAGGCCCAGCCACTCTTTTAAAAGATTTACTCGATATCATCAGGCCCATGAAGAGCAATCTTCCTTTCAATGAACTCAAAATGAGTTGATTTAGAATATGAATTATCTGCAAAATCCTTCATGCTTGCCATGTTCTGCAGGCTAGAGATAGTCACAGGCCTTGCCCACACTAAAGTAGAGGGAATTGTACACGGTGTGAATGTCAGGAAGCAGTCTTATGGGGAGCAAAATTTTCAGTTTTAATACATTCGAATTTGTTATTTAAAGTTTATAACTTTTATGAATCATGCTTTTGGTGTTGTGTCTAAGAGGTCTGCCTAACTCAAATTTAGAAAACTTTGTTTTCTTTTAAAGTGTTTAGTTGTTCCTCTTACAAATTTAGGTCTGTGATTAATTTTGAGTTAATTGTGTGTATGATATGAAGTAAGGGTCTAAATTCATCCTTATGAATGCGGATATCTAATTGTCTCAACTTTATTTGTGGGGGAAAAAAAAAGATAATCTCCCCATTGACTGCTTTGATACCTTTTTTGAAATCCTTTGACTGTGAATGTGTTAATCTGGACTTTCAACTGCGTTTCATTGATATGTACGTCAGTCTTCACAAGAGTACCACACTAGGAGTCAGCTTTGACATCATGAATTGTAATCCTCCAAATTTGTTCCACTTACAAGTGGAAAATCTCCCAGGTTAACTTTGAAGTATCAAATAACACAGGATCTAACAAATAACCATCCTCCATGCCTGCTTGATCTGTGCCCGACAGGCACAAATGAAAGCACTCTACACAGATAACATACTTATTCCTCACAAAGTCCACCCAAACAGGGTATCATTGTTGTGTGATATTTTACTGATAAGGCAGAGAGTAGTTTTATGAGAGAGTCTCTAAGTTCACCAACATTCAAAGCAGAGAATCTTGAGTTTTCCATCTTGGCAGTTCAGCATTAAGATCCTCTTCTAAAAACAATTGTACTATTAACTGAACAAAACCCTAGGGTGGAGGCTGATCTTAACATCTAGTAATCTTTAAAAAAGTTAAGTAGTCAAAAATAAATTAAACAGAAAGATAAAACCAAATATATATAGAAGTCTGGAATATGCAATGAAAAATAAGAGTTTCTTTTGATGTGCCCAAAAATATTTACAAAATTATGGACTATTTTAATTAAATATTAATATTTAAATATTAAACTCAAATGAGAAACTTTATCAAAGACCCAAGCATGAGATATGTTTGATAGCTGTTAATAATGTGTTGAAAAGTCTGCATGGGAGAAAAGCAGCATTTAAACCTAGATGGCCTCCTGATTCTGATTTTACATGTTGGAAAGTATAAGAAAATAATTTCACCTCTGAGATGTAAGTGTGTTCGTGTGTGTGTGTGTGTGTGTGTGTGTGTGTGTGTGTGTGTTGGTATGTGTGTGTGCTTACGAGCTTGTAGATAGTAATGTTATACATAAGTATTAGTTTCAGCAACTAACTTTTAGAATGTATTGGTCTTCACAGGGTTCCCAAGAAAATCTTGGATGCCAAGAAATTCTGGCACTAAAAAAAAAATCCATAGTGATGATGACCCTACTTATGACCAAGCTCTAGCAAAATGTTTAGATATTCACTGTATGTTCAAAGTGTGGGATTTTTGAATTTTACTAACAAAGAATTGATGTTGATGAACACAAATTATGGAATTAAACAAGGGGAAAAAATGCAAAACAAGATGTTTTGATTTGCATACTAGCAAATGAGCATTCGGCTTTCACATCAACATCAGTAATGAAATATTCCAGCCCGTAGCAGGGACACGCCGCACGAATAGGAGTCACTCTGTGCTTTTAGGCAATAACAATGTTTTTCATAAAGACAGCATTGAACTTGTCAATTAGCATACCTTGATGCTTTCCTGCTAGACATTAGTCACAGAATTGAAAGGAAACAAGAACTGTACTGCAAACTCAGAAAAGAACTGCACATAAAACTTAAGGTCAGAATATTAAAGGAATCACAACCAGTGATATTAGACTTAGCCATTTTTTTTTCTTTTTAGACATGATAAGTTTACTACTGAGCATTCTTTTCACTTTTGCAATAGCAGAATTTGTTCTAAGAAATTTTGCCAATGGCTTCAGAGCATTAGTGAACCTCACTGACTGGGTCAAGAGACAAAAGATCTCGTCAGCTGATGGAATTCTCATCTCTCTGGTGGTCTCCAGAATGGGTTTGGACAATTGCTCTGGACAATAGTAATAACTAGGTATGCCCCTGTGTTTTATTCAGCTTTATGTAGTTCAGAAGTAAGAATTATTTTTAATGTGATCTGGACAGTAAGCAACCATTTTAATGTCTGGCTTATGACTAGCCTCAGTATACTTTATTTGCTCAAGATAGCCAATTTCTCCAGCCTTATATTTCTTCACCTAAAGTGGAGAGTTAAAAGAGTGATTCTCATGATATTGTCGGTTTTTCATCTTGCAGTTGTAAACGTAGATGAAAATATGCGAATGAATGAATATGGAGGAAACATCACCTGGAATACCAAACTAAGTGACATGTCACACATTTCAAATATGACTGTATTTATGCTTGTGAACTTCCTACCTTTTACTATGTTCCTGATGTCTTTGCTGCTGCTAATCTTTTCCCTGTGGAAACATCTCAGGAAGATGCGGCTCAGTGGCAAAGGATCCCAGGATCCCAGGACCGAGGTCCACATAAGAATCATTCAAACTGTGATCTCCTTTCTCTTGCTTCTTGCTATTTACTTCCTGACTCTGATCTTCTCAGTTTGGAATTCTAATTTGATGAGGAACAAACCAGATTTCCTGCTTTTCAGAGTTCTTGGAATCCTGTCTCCTTCAGGCCACTCATTTATCCTGATTTGGGGAAACAAGAAGCTAAGATAGGCCTTTCTGTCATTTCTGCAGCAGCTGAGGTGTTGACTGAAAGAAAGGAAGTAAGTAGGGCGTCATGTGTCTTCTGGCAGAAAACAAACTGATGGAGTGTGTAACGTTTTGTATTTCTGCTTTTCCTATGTGTATACAATTGGGTAAGGTTTACTTAGAAAATCTTTTACCTAAGTTTATCACAAAAATATACATGTGTATATGTTTATGAAAAATACAAGAAAAATGATATGATTACCATATTTTTTTTTAGGTAAGCAATCTAATTTTATAAGATATTGTAAGAAATTCCTCAGAATTATGAAGCCATGAGTATTTTACATACAAAGTCTATGTTATCATCTTGGAATTAAAAATTTATAATTTATAGTTATGCACTTTAAAGGATTGACAACTCATCTAAAAAATTATTGCTATTTTCTGTTGTAATTAGTACCACACATGTGTACCACAGTGTGTTTAGATTTTATTATTTGTACGTCCAGTCATCTGGGTGCTAGGGATATTCAATTCGAAATCATGTATTGAGAGTCTATGGCCATGCTACCCTGAACAAGCCTGATCACGTGTGATCTCGAAAGTTAAACAGGGTCAGGCCTGGTTAGTACTTGGATGGGAGACCATCTAGGAAGACCAGGAGCTATAGGCATAAAAAAAATAAAGGATTGTAAGCTGACATAGTCTTTGCAATCTGTGAGGTCAATCAAGGGTTGCCTCTCCTAAAAAAAATTAAAAATAAAAAAATATAAATCATGCATTGAGGATGTATAGTTGATAGGTTTTATTCCATTGTGAATTCTTACCTCATGGTTAATTTAGAACAATCAGAGCTGTTGTTAGGAAAAGATATACCAAATAAAATTAAAGAGTGACAAATATATTTAGAATAATTTGTATATTTGCATATAATAAACAGTACTAAAGATTATTAGATTTTGTGCAAGTAGGTGAAAGCTTAGAAATAAATCTAGTTCTACAATAAAAAAGAAGAAGAAAATGATCATGACATTTTGAATGTTGCTATGTTTCCATGTGAAGTTAGGAAAGTCATTTCTTACAGTTTTGAAATTATAAAGTCCTTTTTTGAAGTTGAAAACTGATGTCAAATTATCCAGTTTTCTTAACCACTTTTGGGCCTCTGAATTGCCAGTCATCTCCTCTGCCTTGCTAGCTAAAATTTTCTTTTAAACTTCAGATATGAAGACCCAGATAAGAATAGTAAAAAATTATAGTTATATAATTATAAAAATTATAAAAGTTTAAAAATTATAAAAATTATATAAGTCAGTGACCTTTTTGCATATATGAAAATGGTATCTATGATGTCTATGTAATGATTATCAGAAAGGTCTTCAAGATCTGTTTTATTATAATCTTGTGGAAAGTGGTGAAATAGAAAGTGTTGACATAAATTTGGTAGCAAGTTCTATTACAAGAAAAATGTATAATTTTGTTAACAACTGAATTTACACAGCTATATTAATTCTTAGTATTATGAAATTTTAACATTATCTAAACTTTAAGATAAATATTTTCCACAGATAGTTTATTCATTTATTTTCAACCTTCTGCTGCCCCAGCAGAATGTAAACACTGTTATGTGGGGATCATGTCAATCCTTTTACCTACTGACTCCCCAAGACATGAAAGCCAGCCCATACAATAGCTGAACAAAATGACATTTTAATGACTAAATAAATGGATGAATAAACTACATTAGTTCTGGAAAACCAACAAAAACTAAACCTATCACAAAATCTGCAGCTGGCATAAATTTCCTGGTTCTGTTTCTTCACCTCTAAAAAATCTGCACATGCTCTTTTTCAATTACTGCCTTAGACTAGGTAAATGAACTGCTGTCAAAAATAGGCTCCAAAATATAAAGTGCCTTATACATAATTTAAATTTAGTATTGCTCTTTTAACAGTACTGATGTGCCTGAGGAGCTGTCTCTATGCAGTCATCCGGACAATCGGGCTGATCATAAATATGCCATCTTGAGTATGTGGCTGCCAAGATTACCTTGGAGTCGCCTCCATTCCAGACAGCCTTGGGGAAGAAAGGCGTATAGAGCATGCATGGGGAGATTTGGTAGAGGATGGTTCCATAAATGATACACATAATTTTCACTCAAAAAACATTGTTCAGATTCACTCACATTGCCATAATCATGTGTAAGGGAAGCTGCAAAATATAGTCACTCTGTAGCGTAGAAAGAAGATGGAAACATTTAATTTAGAATATGGATGTTGGAGGACACTTAGTAACATTTATGCTGGAATAGCTAATAAGTTACTATAAAACAAAAAAAGTTCTGTTTAGAAGTGTGCTATAGTTTGTTATGTCACTTTGATAATTTGATATGCCTTTACATCAATCTTGAATTCATTTCTCTATTTCTTCATAAATTTTAAATAATTCAAGTTCCTACTAAATATTTCTGTCTTCATAAAACCAAAATTAATTCTGCATTGTAACATTTGTAGCTTTCTCATGTACATCCCCAGTATACTTTGCTTATAACTTCTGATTTAGCTTCTACAATATTATGTACTAATTATTTTTTGTTGTTAGTTCTAGGACTTGGGAGTGTTCTTTGAAGTAGAAATAATTGCAATAAATTATTTTTATAAATAAAATTGTATCAACAAAAATATTTGATAGGTAGGAGGATCTTATTAATAAGTAACTAATATGACAAAATTGTATGACAAATTTCCCCTGGCAATTTGTATTCAAAATTTAAAATATTTGCATTTAAATGTATGGCTCAGGGAGATGAAAGTACAAATTAGTGAAAAATAATCTCCGTTATATTTGCATGTTTACATACTTGATTTTATTCTTTTAGTCAGTGGCACAAATGGAAATTTGCAGCTGTTGCTAGGATAAAGGGACATAATTTGTGTTTACTCTGAAAATTACATAATAGCTGACTGTGTGTATTATGATAGGTATTCATGGAGCTTTGTGTCTCTTAACAGAACTGTTTGGTGTAGCATTAGAAGTACAATGGAAGTAGAGTGAACTATAGTTTTGTGAAGAACTCTGGAACTACATCACATAGCAAAATTTTGGTTGTACTTTCTGGAAATATGAGGGAAATATTTATAGAAAGCATCATAAATGGGTGTCTATCTGCACCTATTTAACTACAAAGCTGTCAGTGAGGCACAATAGTAGAAATATTTTTATAAAAATGTCAGTTGGAATGAAGGTCTCCTTTCTGGTGGTGGCAACAAGAGAACTCATCTTGGGAATGTTGGAAAATGGGTTTAGTGAACTGGTAAACTGTACCGAATGGGTCAAGAATGGGAAGGTCTCATTGGCAGATTTCATCTTCACCAGCTTGGCTCTGGCCAGGATCATTCAACTGTGCATAACACTATTGCATTTATTCCTAATGGGGCTATCTCCACATCTGTATGCTATTGGTAAACTAGTGAAAGTAGTTACTATTCTTTGGGCACTAATTAATCACTTAACAACCTGGTTTGCCACCTGCCTAAGCATTTTCTACTTCCTTAAGAAAGCCAGTTTTTTCTACTTCTTTCCATCTGGCTGAAGTGGAGAGTGAAGAGAGTGGTTCTTATGCTTTTCCTGGTGTCTTTCTTCTTATTGTCTGTTAATCTCTTAACGCAGGATGCTCTTAGTGAGTTGTAGTTGAATTCGTATAGAGTACGTGAAAGGAACGTGACTTTGCATTTAGATGAAAATAAAATTTTCTACCTTAAAAATCTTTTTCTTCTTAGCTTGACTTGTGTTATCCCCTTTGTCCTGTCCCTAATGTCTTCACTCCTTTTAATTCTCTTCTTGTTGAGACACACCAAGAATTTGTGGCTCAGCCTGATGAGACAAAGGGACTCTAGCACAGAGGCCCACACTAGGGCCATAAAAATGGTGACCATCTTCCTCCTCCTCTTTATCATTTACTTTATTTCCACTCTAATAGCAAGCTGGATCTTCACTAAGGTACAGAGCTATTAGGCCATGATGCTGATCTCAACTATATTTCCCTTGAGTCATTCATTTATTATAATTTTGAGAAACAGCAAGCTAAGACAGATCTCCTGGAGACTACTGTGGCATCTTAAGTTCTCTGATCTAATAAAAGCAAAACCTTTAGCTTCATGGATAAAATTTGAAAGAACTTTCTTTATTCTATGGGACAGACCTTAATAGAAAAACTTATAGGCTCATTTTCAATTTCAATATTTCTTTTATTGATCCTTTTAGGTTTTGTTAAACAGGACTAACATGCCTTTAGGAATTATACTATCACAAAGTAATCAGATATAATATTAAATTAAAAGAAATATCTCTGGTATAATAACTCTTGCTGCTAACATGAAACATAAAGAAAAAAGGTTATAAAATATGTAATGGAATATTAATCAATGTATAAAATATACAATACAATATGAATAAATGTATATAAAATCACAGTCATAGAAAGGGAAAAAATAATGCAAATTTTTCCAACTAAAGATAAATTTGAAATTAGAATAGAAAAATGATTCTAAAATATTAAGTGTAATGTAAGTGTAATAATACTTTATATAAATGTATAAGTATAAATATTAGTCTGATGTTTCTAATTTTTGACAAGATTTGAAGTAATAGGAATTTATATACACTATTCATAAGATTATGAATTGATAAAACAACTTTGTGCAATAGTATTGCATTATGTGATTAAAGTGAAAATGCATATCCTAAGACTCACTAATCATACTCCTATTTTTCACATTAGAAAATCTGGTACATTATGTACCAGGATGTATATGCAAAAATGTGAAGGCTACTATTGTCCTTAATAGCTGAAGTTGAGAAGTCATACAAAGGCCCATTAGTTATAAAATGGACAAATAAATTATAGTATATTGGCAAAATAGAATGCTATGCAAAAATGAAAATGAACAAATTAGATCTATAAAGTTCTTAGTTCCTTGACAGTGAAAAAAAAATACAGACATAGATAAATTTGTTAAAGCATAATACATATTCAGGGTAATGTTTGGACATGTTTGTATATCTGTAGTGGTATTGTTATTGTTGTAATAAAATAACCCAGATTTAATCACAGTAGCTGGGAATGCAAATAAGCAGGTGGGAGAATTTTGCTTGTTAATGATGCTATTAAAATGTAAAAGCAAGTTTATATACCGTATTTTTATATGGTGGACATGTGCATGCCCATGTGCAAATGCAAAGTACTATTTGAGATCACTTTTGCCATTATTTTTAGAATGGAAAAAATATGTTAAGTTACTCTTAATGAAATTTTAGCTGAAGTTGTGCTTTTAAGCTAGCACTGATGCTGAGAATAATGTAAGTATCATGAGGCCCTGGAGAGGATAATATGGGTAGTCACTCTTATCACAGTGAGCTCCACCACTTAAAAAACTGGATGAAGCCGTAACTATCAGTTAGAGATCTCCCATTTAGCTGCCATCATCATCATCATCATCATCATCATCATCATCATCATGTATGTCATTTAAAGATTTATATTTAAAATATTAACATACATAAATTTGACAATGTCTAAGTAATTTCTTAAAGATCATTGTGAGTAACTTACCTTAGTAAATAGCAAAGTTCAAGTCAATCTGAATACATTTAGGAATGGAGTGTTCTTTCATCTTTAAATGTATTACTTGATCAAATTATTTATGGATACTCCTAAAAATCACAGAATTAAAGCATGGGCCCTAATTCTAACATTAGAAGTAGAGTAAATGTAAAAGAACTATTGAAAAAATAAATCATGGAATAAGATGGTGTCCCCATGATAGATGTATTATATTTTGATTATTTGAATGATATTTTGAGATCAAGTTCTGTTCCTTAACTCTCCCCATGAGAGCCTGAGGTGATGTCCCAGCAACAGGCAGGCTGCCATTGAAGGAAAACTGGTCACGTTACATCTATTAACAGTTTTTTTCAACTTCGTGGAGTGTGACTAAACCATGATTTTATATAGTCTGTGACCAAAGTTAGGAAACAGAAGGGAATTGTTACCACTTTCTTCTTAGCACTAATAAAAATGCTTTCTTTAAGAGAGTGGTATTATGACTGTTTTATTCAGTTTTCCCACATAATATGGTTTATTGAAGAAAAGCGAAAGAATGTTACTAATAGAAATCAGGCAATGATAATACTAGGAGACTACCTAAGGGATTTCTATATTCTAGATGTATTCTTTCTAACGTCCATCATCGTATCCAAATTCCCCATGGTAGTCAGGATCAATTACCCCAGCCAGCACAGTATCTTCCTTCTTTGCTGTTGATTTAGAGGACATAAGGAGTCCAAAGTGGCCAGGTGGCAGTCTTAACTTCCAGTTCAATGGAATCATTGTGTGTCTCTCGGTAGAAGTGTACCTCCATTTGTCCAATGACCTCCAGGCCAGCAGAACATAAGATCATGAAAATAGAAATTTTGCTATTGTGTTACTAGGTGTAATAGTAAGTGGAGACATTTTCACTTCTACTCCTTGATTCCTGTACATGTAAATCTTGGCTACTGGAGAAACAGCACTGAATATTGGATGCTTATTCTTAGTATGTGTAACCTTCTGGAGAATCTTGCTCTAGCCCTGCAAGATATTGCCACCTAACCGGCAGTGTAACTGAGTCTTCAAAAGGCTATTCTTCCATTCTGTCAAGCCAGATACTTTAGAACACTGGGGCACTTGGAAAGATCAGTGAATTCAAAGAGCATGGCCCCACTGCCACACTTCTCTTGCTGTGAGGTTAGTTCTTTGATCAGAAGCAATGTTGTGTGCAATACCTTGATGGTGGATAGGGTATTTAGTAAGTGCATGGATGCTAGTTTTTGGAAGAAATATTATATGCAGAGATAGCAAGTCCATACCCACACTCAACACCTATTCTAGTAAGAACAAACTGTTGCCTCTTACATTCCAATCACATTCTTTCCAAATCCCTGACCATACATCCAGACCTTGGTATGTAACTGTACCCCAATCCATCTCTCCTTTTAGCCAGGTACAATGGTCAGAATTCTGCCCACTGGGACATACCACTGCCCTTTGAGTATGTCCTAGAAAGAGACATTAGCTACAGTGTTGAAGCTGTTCTCTTTTGAATGGTATCTGCTATCGTGCAGAACCATCTGTAAACCAGGCCCGTGTCTTCTCTTCCTCTGTCAGCTGATCATAAGGAACTTCCCATGAGGCCATAGGTGCACACTGGAAGAGACCAAGCATTGTAGCAGGAGTGGGGACCATGGCATTTGGGCTACTTCTTCATGTAACTTACTTGTGCCATCAGGACCTGCTTGGACCTGATCATCATGTCTATACCGCTTCCATTTGATGATTGTGCAAGCCTAATTTTATGGTTTGGTGGGTCAGATAACACTTAGTTCATAGTGGGAAGCTCAGGTCACATGAAAACTTGGTGGTCCATGGTGAAGAGTTTGGTTTCTATGAAGGCCCAGTAGCAAGCCAAGAACTGTTTCTCTACCTACAGAGGATGGCAGGACTTTGCTCCAAAATTTTAAGGACCTACACTGTGATTCACCTAAAAAGGCCTGCTAAAAGTTACAAACAGCATCCCTATCTGCCACTGATGCTTCATATGAGAGTCTATATAATTCATTTTATTAATATTTCCAGAGGTAAGCAAAGATTTAAGACTCAGATAACTATAGGTGAAAGCTTTTGTCAGTTGCAAACAGACATATAGAGAGCTTGCTGCTTTGAATATAGACCTTCAGCCTTAGCAGACAATGCATATAGGTCACAATCATTCTCTAGTACAGATATAAGAACACCATGATCCTCTCCAGAGAAAGTATATTCTTACACAGACAAATATACAAAGAGTAGCAGACCAAATTCTGGGGCACTTCTCCTGAGACAGAGAATAGCTGTTCTCCACCAAATAGACCAAAAACCAAATTCCCAGTTGATGCCATTGTATTCATTTGCTATTGCTGTGTAACAGATTACCACAGATTTAGTGGCTCAAACAAAGAAACACACCTTTCTTATCTCACAGTTTTAGGGGTTCAGGAGTTTGGGCAAGGCTTAGCTGTGTTCTCTGCTTCAGGGTCTCATCAAGCTGCAGTCAAAGTCTGCATTAGACTGCATTCTCCTCTGCTGCCTGGACTGGGGAAAAATCCACTTCCTGACTCATTCATATGTTTGGCAGATTTCATTTAGAATTAATTTTCTTTAGAATTTCCACGAGTGAGGTCTTGTTAAGATTTTGTCTGAAATGTCAAAAATGCCTTCATTTCAGAATTTTTTATTTATTGTATTTTCCTTTGAAGTTAACATTAATAAAGTATAATTTACATGTAGTAAAATGCCCTTACTTTAATATATAATTTGATGAGATCGAACAGTGTATACACCTTTAAAACATTAACTATAATCAAAATATAGATCAATCTAACATAACAAAAGGTATTTTATGCTCTTCTGAAGTAAGATTCCAGATAACCATTTTTATGCTGTCTTACCTTGCCCGTTCTAGAATTTAATATAAATGAAATCATACTTTTTCAAAAAGAGTATGTATTTTTTTTTTGTCTAGTTTTTCAATCATCATAATGTTGGGGGTGCTAATTCATATTGTTGTGCATATAAGTAGTTTGTTCTTTTTACTGCTGAATGGTATTTGATTCTATAAATATTTCATAATTTATTACTTAATCCCCTCGTTATTATATATTTAGGTTCTTTGGACTCAATGAATAAAGTTGATATTAACATTCTTGTGTAAATCTTTTTGTGGACATGCTTTTTATTCATCTTAGATAATTAAACACAGAGTGAAATAGTGGGGAATATGTATGTTTGACTTTTGAAGAAACTGTAAAACAGTTCTTCAAAGTGGCTGTATTACTTTGCACTGATAGCAGAAATATTTGAGAGTTCCGGTTGCTTCACACCATTGCCAAAATCTGGCATGGTCAGTTTTTAATTTTAGCATTCTGGTGGACTTGAAGTGGTCTTTCATTGTCATTTTAATCTGCATTTTCTTTATCTGTGATGATGTTGAGTACCTTTTTATTGATTAATTATACCTTCTTTTGTTAAAAGTCTGTTGAGATATTTTGCTTACTTAAATTGAGATATTTGTTATCTTGGTATAGAGTTGAAGGAGTGTTTAGTGTATATGATTTATAAAAGGACAGTCATTTGTTTATATATGTATTATATATATGTATACAAATAAAAGCAATATGAATGCACTATAGCTGCCTTAGTGTAATGTGGTGTGATTTTGCACTTAAAAGAGGTATTAAACATAGCAGATTGTAAATGTTCACGAAAAGCCTCTTCTCTACTAGTCAAACAGCCTTTAGTGAGTCTCGCCACTGGCTTGACATTTTCAGAGCATCGAGGTCAGGGCCAGCTTTTGAGAGGATTGAAACTGTTTCATATTGTGATACTATATTTTATATATGCATCTACCATTCATGGCAGACATTTTTATTTTCTTAATAGTGTCTTTTCATGAAGTTTAATTTCTTTCTTTTTTCTTTTTTGTTTAGTTGTATTTGTATGTATATATATGTGTATTTATTTGTGTGTGTCTTAGATAAGAAATCTTTACCTATCTCAAGATCACAAAAATATTATCTATTCTTTTCAAGAAACTATTATTTTATCTTTTATATTTAGGTCTGTGATCACCTCAAATTAAATTTTTTTTATGGTGTGAGATAAGAGTTGAAGTTCATTTTTCCATACTGTTACTCAGTTTCCCAGTATTATTATTGAAGAGAATTTTATTTCCCATTAAATTATTTTGGTTCTTTTGTTGAAAATGAACTGAACCTACTTGTGTGAGTTTATTAGTAGACACTCTATTCTACCTATTGATTTATTTCTCTAAGCAAACAACAGAACCACATTGACCTAATTACTGTAGCTCTACATTCTTGAAATCAGATTTCTGTTTCACAGAGCAAAAATTTTGAATTTTGATGTAGTCCAATTTATTAATTTTTAACTTCTATGCATTATGCTTTTGGTATTGTATCTAAGAGGACAACCTAACCCAAGTTTACAAAACTTTTCTCCTATGTTTTATTCTAAAAGTTTTACTGCTTTAGCTCTTCCATTTAGGTCTATGATCAATTTTAGATTAATTTTTGCATATGGTATGAAACAAGGATCTACATTCAACTGTATGCATGTGGATATCCAATTTTCCCATGATCAGTGTTAAAAAAAAGAGATCATTTCTTTATTAATTTGCAAGCTATCTTTTAAAAAATTATTTGACCATAATGGTGAGTATTAACTTCTGAACCTCAGTTGTAGTTCATTGTCACATACGTCTATTATTCTTTTAGTACCACACTATCTTGATTAATGCAGCTTTGCAGGAAACTTTGAAATCAGGAACAGTAACACTCCAACTTTGTTATTTTTTAAAGATTATTTTGGCAATTCTGAGTGCTTAGCTTTTTCATATACATTTTAGAAATAATTTTCACTTTCTGCATATTAGCCTTCTGGGACTTGCTACGAAGTGCACTGAATATATAGATTGTCTTTTCATCTAAGAAGTCACCCCTGTTACCTGGATTTTTGTTTATTGGTCCTCCCTCCTAACAAAGCTCTGTAATGCATTTAAAACATAATTCTGACAATTTATTCCCCTTATCCTAGTTGTTGCAGGAGGAAATCTTTCTTTTTTCAACTACTGCATTGTACTCACAAGTAGAGATCTCCCAAGTTAATTTTGAAGTACCAACTAAAACAGGGTCAAATGAATAACAATTCTCAGTGCCTGCTCTCTCTGTACCAGACAGGCACATTGAAAACACTCTTTGTGAATAGTATACATACTCCTCACAAAGACCACCCTAACAGGATAATATTATCACCTGCAGTTTACTGATGACTATACCAAGGCAGAGAATAATTTTAAGAAGCCAAGTTCTGAGATATATGAAGCAGAGAATCTGGGGTTTCCTTCCTGGTAGTCCAGCTCTAAGTTCCTCCTCTAAAACCCATTATAATATAAAAACTGAAACTCGTTAGAATCTAAGGTTAGAGGTAGATTTTAACATTTATTAATCTTAAAAGTATTAAGTAGTCAGAAATGAATTAAACAGAGAAAAATAAAAGTAAATATTCATATATAGGAGTCTAGAAATGAAAACCACATGTTCTTTTGAAGTTTCTGAGAAATATTTATAAAATTTATGAATATTTTAATTAAATAATTAGTATTTAAATGTTAAATAGACTCAAAAGACAAACTTTATCAAAGCTCTGGCACAGAGATATGTTTGATAACTATTAATAATGGGCTGAAAAAGCTGAAGGAAAAAAAGGATTTAAACCTAGATGACGTCTCTGAGATTCATTTTCCACTTTTGAAATTATGGGATAATAATTTTTTCCATCCATGAGATGTGTGCATGTGTGTATGCATGTGTGTATGTGTGCTTATGAGTTTATAAATAATAAAATTATACTTAAATTTTAGTTTTCAGCAACCAGCCCTAAATATTAGCTTTCTTGGGGTTCCCAAGAAACCTGTGATGTTTTAATAGGAAAAGCTTTGAATTCTTTCTGCATAAATCTGACAGTAAAAACAAAAATATATAGCAACTTCATATAATAATTTAGAATTTGCTGTATATTCAAAGTATTGAGCTTTTAAATTTTACTAATGACAAAGTTGGTGAACACAAATTATGGAGAGTTTAAATAAAGAAAAGTACAAAACAATGAAATACAATATGTCTTTATTTGCATGCTAGCAAATGAGAATTCAGCTTTCACTTTAACATTAGTTATGAAATACTCTAGCCTACAGTAGGACATAAAGTGTATGAATAGAACTTAATTTGAGCTATTGGAGTAATAACAATGTTTTTTACAAAGACAGCATTGAGGTCTTCCATTAGCATACTCTGGCACTTTCCTGCTTGCCACTGGTCACAGAATTTAAAAGAAACAAAAATTTTATGCACATTCAATATCAGCTGTACATAGGACTAAGGTCAGAATATTAAAAGATATTAGACTTGGTCTTTTTTTTTTTTTTAGACATGATAAATTTACTACTGAGCATACTTTCCATCTTTGTAATAGCAGAATTTGTTCCAGGAAATTTTGCCAGTGGCTTTATAGCACTTGTTAACTGTATCGACTGAGTCAAGGGACAAAAGATAGCTGACGGAATTCTCACTGCTCTGGTGGTCTCCAGAATAAGTTTACTCCGAGTATCAGCAATTGTGTTTTATCCAGCTTTATGTAGTTCAGAAGTAAGAATTATTTTTAAATGTGATTTGGACAGTAAGCAAGCATTTTAGTGTCTGGATTATGACTAGCCTCAGCAGACTTTATTTGCTCAAAATAGCCAATTTTTCCAGTCTTGTATTTCTTCACTTAAAGTGGAGAGTTAAAAGAGTGATTCTCACAGTATTGTTGGGGACTTTGGTCTTCTTGGTTTTCCATCTTGTATTGGTAAGTATAGATAGAAAAATGTGGATGAATGAATGTGGAGGAAACATCACCTGGAACACCAAATCGAGACACATTGTGCACCTTTCGTATATGACTGCATTCACGCTTGCAAACTTCATACCTTTTGCTATGTCCCTGATGTCTTCTCTGCTGCTTATCTTTTTCCTGTGAAAACATCTCAAGAAGATGTGGTTCAGTGGCAAAGGTCCCAAGATCCCAGGAGTGAGGTCCACATAAGAACCATTCAAACTGTGATCTCTTTTCTCTTGCTATTTGCCATTTACTTCCTAACTCTAATCTTCTCAGTTTGGTATTTTAATAGTCTGCAGAATGACTCAGTCTTCTTGGGTGGTCAGGTCCTTGCAATTGTTTATCCTTCAGGCCACTCATTTATCCTGATTTGGAGAAACAAGAAGCTAAAGCAGGACGTTCTCTCAGTTTAATGGCAGGTGAAGTGCTGGCTGAACAAATGGAAACCTCAATGCCATAGGTCAATAAGAAGTGCATCATTTGTGTTCTAGCAGAAAATGAAGTGATGGAGCCTTTAACATTTTATACTCCGTCATGATTTTCCCATAATTTATGTAACTGGATAATTTTCAAATGTTTGCCAAGAAAAGTTTTTTCTAAGCTTATCACATAAAAGTACATATACATGTATATGTATGAAAAATAAAAAAGAAATTGGAAATAACATACCTTTAACCAATTTTTTTTTCAGATAAACAGTCTAATTATACAAAATACTGTGAGAAATTCCTCAGAATTGTGAAGCCATTTGTATTTCACATACATGTTCAGTGTCATCATGTTCCAGTTGAGGAATTTATGTTCTATATTTATGCATTTTGAATAACTGACAACTTATCTCAGGAAATCATTTTTATTTTCCATTGTAAATCACATTAGAGTATGTTTAGATTACAGTGTCAGAAACTTCACTCTTTTCACATGGTAAGGATATTCGATTCTAAATCACACATTGAGGATGGATGTTTGAGAGAAATTTTATTCCATATGAATTCTTACTTTGTGGTTAATAAAGAACAATCAGAACTTTTGTTAAGAAAGGTATACACAATCCAATTAAAGAGTGACAAACATATTTAGAGTAAATTCTGTATATATGTACAATAAACAGTACTGAAGAATTTTGATTTGATACAAGTAGATGAAAAGCTTAGGAAAAATTAAATTCTACAATAGAGATAGAAATTTTAAAAAGATTATGGTCCTTTAAAATGCTGTTATATGATTTCATGCTGTTTGGAAAATTTTTTTCTAATTTTTGAATTCAGAAAGACTGTTTTTGAAATTGAGATCTAATATTATGTATTTCAGTTTTCTCCCACACCATCCCTGAGCATTAAATTGCTGAACATCTCCTACACTTTCCATCCTTAAAATTCCTTTTAAACTTCAGATAAGAAGACTTAAATCTTCCCCATCTAAAAAATAAATATTCACTGTAGGAATAATAAAGAAATTATGGTATCTAATTTAAAGGACTTTTATGTATACATTAAACTAGCATCTATTAAGTCTGTATAATGATTATTGAGGATTTCTTAAAGATCTGTTTTATTATAATCTTTGGGAAAAAATTGGAGAAATAATATTAGAATATTAATTGATAGCAAGTTCTACCCTAAGAAATGTATAATCTTGCTCAACAACTTGAATTCTACACTACTATTAAATGTATAATCTTGCTCAACAACTTGAATTCTACACTACTATACAATTGTGACATTTTCCTATCTCCCTCAGTACAATGAAAGCATCAGAAAAGTGAAAATCATTTCTGTCTTGTTTACTGCTCACTCCCAGGACCTACAAGCCAGCCTATAGAATAGTTGGCTAAAAATGATTTTTTAATGAATAAGTAAATGGATGAATTAATGAATGAACTATAATAAGTCTAGGAAACAATTAAAATAAAACATTACAAAACCTACAGATTGCATAAATTTCTTGGTTCTGTTTCCACATTATGGTGATAGGAAAAAAGGTTTGGCTATTTCATAATTCTAGGGGAAATACACTAGCATGTAGGCTTGACACAGTCATATTATATGAGTGGAGTAGAGACAAGGTGGAACATCAAAATTAGATAGCATGATAACAATAGTTTTTTAAAAAGCATATAAAAGATTTTTGTAAATTTATACATATATTTTCTATATCACTTCTAATGATATTTTCTAGCTGAGTTAGAAAACTGGCATTTGATTTTTTAAAATTGAGTTAGTAATTGCTTTATTAACTCAGCTGCCTTACTAAAATGTTATTTTAGATACAATATTTTTCTGTTTCCTTCTTAAATAGACTTTTATTTTTTATTAAAATACATTTGACACTTCACATTATGTAAATTTAAATATAAACTTTTTAATGGTTATATTATAAAGTCACATAAAGTGAACAAATAACAATTGTACAATTCAATGACTATCTTAGCCAGGGCCTCTAAAACCAGAACCAAAGTCAGGGATTAAATTGATGACATTTATTTGGGAAGGCAGGTCCCAGGCAACAATAGAGAGGACATACAGAAATGAGGCAGCAAAAGATGTGGACTGATATGCTGTGATATATTAGTCTCTCAGCTGCCACCTTACAATGTGTTGAGTGGTCAGCACTTGGCACACAAAACTTTTTCAGGAGGATTACAAGGAGAAACCACATGCAGACTTAGTCCACAGAGAAGGGAGAGGAGAAAGTATATACCTTTTTAGCTCTCTCTTGTCTTCTGTGTCTCATTAGCCAGGGTTTATACAAAGCAGAACTAACATCTCTGTTCATTAAGCTTCTTGGTGGCCATTTAGAAAGTCAGATCTCATGCCCCACCATATGGTCTGCATTCAAGTTCAAACTTGAAAGATGATCTGGCTCCAGCAGGGTGCTGACCAAAAGAATAAGACAGTGAAAAGGTTAAAGATGAAAAACACATACACTAAATTTATTACCTCAAATATAAGACTTAATTTACAAATGCTTTTTAGAAATTCCTCAGAATCATGAAGCTATTTTATTCCAATTACTCTATTAGTTTCAATGAATTCATAATTATGTTTATCATTATTTAAAATATCTAATTTACATTTGGAAATAAATTATCCAATGTAGTTTTCAAATACATAACATAATTTATTTTAATTTTAATGCATAAGACTACCAAATCTTGGTTGATGCTAGTCTTTTAATTGTATATAGCTGTCTGGGAGATTGGAGTTTTTGATATATTTTATTTAATTGTGCACTTCTATTTTACTGGTAAGTTGCAAACAACCAAGTTGTCATAAGAACAGAAATTTAGAATAATTCATGAGTGACCAACAAATAATTTGCTTGAACTTTGAATATGTGTATGTTATTAATATTGGTAGTATGGCATAAATGAAAACTAAGTAAATAAATAGGTAAAAATTTTAGAATAAATTAAGTTTGAGAGGTGAAGTAAAGGAGAGGGAATCATGGTTATGTGTCCTATGTTCAATGTTATTAAATTTTGAATATGATAGAATCCTGTATGTTTTTGGAAATAAAGAATTCTTTACTCATACCTTACATGGGCAAAGAAATCTATTTTGTATTTGAAATTGATGTTTTAATTCTCCTAATGCAGTTCATTCATTCATTTATTCATTGAACTAATACATATTGAATGTTTTTTCTATGTGCTTTTGGAGACATTTTAATAAGAAACATAAACTATAAAATAAAATAAAAAGTGGCTTATACAAAAGGTGGCCACTAAAAAAAGGAAGTTATAATATTTATGTGCCAGGTAACCTTGTATGCTTCATAACTTGTTAATACTCACATGTGCAAATACCATTGTTCGTGTGAAGAAAATGAAGTTTGAAGAGGTTAAATGACTCACTTGGCAGCGCATGAAGACCAAGCACAGAACTGGAGTAAAAGTTCTGGTAGAGAAGGGCTCTTGCCCAGACTCAGGAGAATATCAACAGGAAGAGGCTGCTTACAGCCACATCTGGAATCTAGTGGAAAAAGCATGTAAAAATTTTGTGATTTTGGTGCTTACATTAAATGTTAATGATTTTTAAATAGTATTTGGTACTTAGTTAATGTGTCTACAAAAAGGTAATTATTTCTGTTTGTTTGCTTGTTTGTTGAGTTAGAAGCCAGCTGCCTCACTAAGCTGTCCACATGTGCTTTTTTAAAAGCTCATTCTCTTGTCTCTTGCAGATAGACAATGATATCATCCTCGTACAATAATTACTTTACTTTTCCTTTCTAGTTATTTAATAATTTTTTTGTGTTGGCTTGTATTATAAAATGGCTCAAACTTTCAAAATATTAAATAATTGTAGTAATAACAGGCTTCTTTGTAAATGGAGTCTTCTAGTGTTTCATCAGTAAGCATAATATTGACTTTAACTTTGGGGTAAATACTTTTAAAAATCATTTCAGAGAGAATATTTCTCTTCCTGCCTTTCTGTGTGTGATATTCTAATAAAACCTGCGTGAAAGGTGCCAAATGTGGGCTTTATTATTTAAGATAATCATGTATTTCTCTCTTTTCTAATTAAAATAATAATACATGTTGATAGTGGTACATAAAACAATGGTGCATCTTTTCGTATATGCATTCTAAATTCATTAAAATATATACATATTTACATTTGTATATAATGTAATAAAATTGCTACAATCAAAGGAAAATTGAATTTCAGAAAGCAACTACAAAGTAATGTAATCTGCTAAGGGGGAAAAAATCAATTTGAGATTTTATAAAAAAATAATATGTCAGAAGACAATTGATTTATACTTTTAAAGTGCTAAAGAATATAATTATAATCTTGAGTTCTTAGCCAAAAATTTATTCTGGAGATTGAATTAAATTGCATCATTTCAAAGTAGAAAAGACTGGGGCTCTTTGCTACACATACTTCTTCACTGAAAATGCCACTACAAATGGATCTACTTCAGAAAGACTGTCATGAACTAAATTGTGTTCCTCCAAAATCTATCCCTCATTGTAACTATATTTGAAGATAGGTGGAGATAGGGACTCTAAGGAGGTGATTAAAGCTAAATAAAATCAATAGGGTGAGCTCTAAGCCAATGGAATTGGTATTCTTATTAGAAGAGGAAGAGACAACAGGAGTCTCAGAGAAAAGGCCATGTGAGGACACAGTGAGAAGGTGGCCATCTGCAAGTCAGAAGAGAAGCCTCACCAGAAAGCAATCCTAATGGCCTCTTGATTTTGGACTTCTAGGCTCCAGAACTGTGAGAAGATCTATTTATGTTGTTTAAGCCAACCAATTTGTGGTATTTTGTTATGGAAGCCCAGACTAACACGAAGACATAAATGAATGAATGAATGAATGAATGAATGAATGAATGAATGAATAAATAAAATGAGAAGGTTTGGGATGGAAGGAACAATACTGAGCAAATGAAATGTTAAAATAGGCAGAAAATAGAAAAGCATTTGTTGTGTATAAATTGTAATGAAATTGTTATTTTGTTATTTAAAGCAAGCTGTTGTTAAATTCTACATAACATTAACTACACCTAAAAATTGCTAAGTTTATTTATATAAATACCACCTCAACAAAGCTGGTTAATAAAACAAAAAATATATACATTATACATATTATACATATTTTATACATACAAAAAATTTGCAAAAGGATTTTAACACATGCCAATTCATTTGCTTGTATTGAAAGGAGACAGCGATTTAGTTCACACATGACAGTTAAGAAACATGTTACTTATTAAAGGTGTTTTATTTAATAAAAAATAGAAAAAAGTAAATAAACTGTAGATAGTTGGAAAAAGGAATAACCACAGTTCTATCAAACTAAGACAAAGTAGACAAGGAAAATTAAAGAAGAAAAGAGAAAGTATGACTGTAAACCACAAGTAGAACATTAGTTATCAGAAATCACCAAATAAATTAAATTAATCGTTAAAGGGTAGAAGCTCTTAAACTTCAGATTAGCAAATACATGCTAAATACAATATGTAACATTTTATAGAGTAAAATCTTATAAAATATGTTTATCGATTATATATATTTATATATTTTATCCTGTATACAAGAGTCACATCTAAAAGAAATAAATAAAAAATGGTTGCAAACAGATGAAGAAGAATACAAATGATCAAAGAACCGCTTTCCAATATTTATATTGTACATCTCGGTGTTCAAACTACTTAACTTTAGATATTTTTGTTAGATGAGGAAGAGATCAACTTCCATCTAATTAAATCATTAGTATGAATTTACCCTTTTATTTAGCTTTGTAATATGAAGCTGAATTCTGAACTAATATACCAACCAAATACAAGCTAGTGGAGTAACACTAATTTCAAATTAAATAATTTTAACATGAAATTTATTAATATTTAAAGAAAGATATTCAAATGAATAAAAAACCATAAAGAAGAAGTAATAATTAGGAGCATGAGTACTTTTAAATACATAGTACCAAATTACATGAACCAAATTAAAAAAACAAAATGCTGAATTAATACATAGTGAAAATATTAAATATTTCATAAGCTGACAGATCAGGTAAAATTAATAAGCATAAAAAGAATGTAACAAAATAATTTTAATCTAATAGAGTCTTGTACCAACAGAGTATACACAATTATTTCAAAGGAACATTTAACTTTACAAACAAATCATGTAATAAGCAAAAATGTCTTAATAAATTGAAAAGAATATTTATCACACACAATATATTTCCTTATCACCACATTTCAATATTTTAATGATATTCCATAATTTAGAAAGTACATTATTCACCAACTCAATTATAGGTAAAACAAAAGAAAGCAAAAAAATGTTGGGGGTTAATCCAAAATTTAGAACAGAACAAAGAACAAAAGCACTACCTAAATAAAAACTTTAAAATTTCAGGCAAAGCTGAAAAATTTACATGTATGAATACATTTATTTAGAAAAAAAAATGTTTAAAAAGGTGAATGAGCCAATTATTTAACTCAAGAAAATAGAAATGCTGAGATATTAATGAATATACGTGAAATCAAGGCACATGCCATGAAAGAGAAACGCTAATATAAATGATCATGAAGAGATAAGAAAATAATTTTTAATAAACATATTTTAAAACAAATACGTTGATATGACTTCTCAAACAGTGGGCTATGCATACAATACCATCCCTGAAGTCCCTCCTGAATGCACTTCGGCCTGAAGCACATGAATGATACAGGAGAAAATAAGCAAATCTGATGCTACATTCCAAACCGTTGTCAATTTGTAATTTTTGAAATACTAAGCAAAGTATTGGTAGCAGATGTAAGATAATCTTTGATTTTCTACACTCCCTGAATTTACATTAAATGGAAATAAATAATAAAAAAGATATAAATAAATGATAAAATAATCTTTAAAAATATAAACAAGTTAGGAGTAGAGTAAAATTTACTTAGTTTTATTGCATATAGAAAATGATACTCAGTGCTCTACATGGATTATCATGTTTAATCCTGAAAACAATAATACCACATTTGATACATAAAGAAACTGAGAAATAAAAAAGGTGAAATACCTTACCCAAGGTCACACAGCTAGAAAATAGAAAAAAACAAAATGTTAGCTCAAGCAATTGGATCCCGAAGTTTGTATGCCTAACTTCTTCGTAATCTGCATATAATAATGAGAGAAGAAATTAATGACACAAAAAGTAAAATAAAATATAGATGAGGGTAAAACCAAAGGATTCTTTGTGAAAATTAATGAACAGGCAAAAATTAAATACGCATGCTATTAGAAACATAAAACAAAAAGTAAATGTATATAA
Organism: Macroglossus sobrinus; assembly: GCA_004027375.1. Taxonomy (NCBI): domain Eukaryota; kingdom Metazoa; phylum Chordata; class Mammalia; order Chiroptera; family Pteropodidae; genus Macroglossus; species Macroglossus sobrinus. The sequence continues at coordinate 239,494 of PVKZ01001850.1, read as the reverse complement.
GCATTTTTTTTTCATGAAAAAATTAAAAATTCAGATAAATTGGACATTATTTTAGTGCTTGGCTCATAGTGCAGCAGCTTTTCCAGTGCAGGGTCCTACCTTGTGGTGCATGCTAAGGAGCAGCAGTGGGCACCATTTCCCAGCGTGCCCCTAGAGCAGTTTTATAGCACATGACCTCTGGTAAGACATATCTCCGTGAACAGCCTTCTCAGGGCCAGACGGTAGATTTCTGGCAAGGTCCAGACAATGGACTGCCAGGGTTTTCTGGTGGTGCAGCTCAGTGAGCCATAGATGTGCCATCTTCAACAAGGTCTGGTTCTTAGCTTGGATAAGTGGGTAGGTTTGTGTGGCGGCTTTTCTTGGGATATCGTATTTTAGCCCTAGGATGATGACTATTCCTTATATCTGCTATATTTATATTCGCTCTATTTTTTTTCTAGTCCATCCCACATTACTCCAACCTTCAGTTATACTTAATAATTCTTTATGTTAGACTTTTTTATCATCAAATTTCTGTGTGGTCTGTCTCCTGATGTAATCTGAGTGTTAGCAGATGTTGGAATATTTTTTGACCCTTTTTTTTTTTTTTTTTTACTAAACGTATATATGGAAGGAAATGATGGTAACCTGATAAAGGGGAATACTAAACAAATGTAGGAATATTATGTTTAATGGTAAAATGTAGACTCTTTTACACTTATGCCAAGATTAAGAAGGGTTTATGTTAGAGGTATTATCCAATACAATGAAAAAAAGATAAAGAAAGAACTCATATGAGAATTTGAATGAAAAAGATAAAACAGATTTTTTTTTCTTGCAGACAGCAGGTCTACCCGTGGATAATCCAAAGTAATCCACAAAGAAATAGTAATAAATGTATCTAATAAAATAAATAAATTTAGCAAAATTGCCAAATAAGGCATTCATGTATATCTATTCACCAGTAATAACAAATCAGGATATGATATTTGAAACTGAACTTTTTTTCACAGCAACAACAAAAACTTTAAACTGCCTGGGAATAAGTCTCAGATATATTTTACTGAAAAGTTTATTAAATTGTATTCAAGAACATAGAAGATCTGAACAAATGTCAATATATGCCATGTTCTTGAGAAGATAGAATCAATTTTCTAAGATAGCAATTGTATCCAAATCCTTGTGCCCGATGCAATTATAGTCAAAACCATTTTTTTCAGAAGACCAAATGAAATGTAGATCACATGTATAGGTGGAGTGTGTGTATGTGTGAGTGCATGTATATATGTGTGTTTTCAAGCTGATGAACAATAAAGCTATTTATAAATACTAGTTATCAGTAACCAGTTTTAAGGCATATTAGCCTTCCTGCGGTGTCTTCGGGAAACTGGAAAGTTTTTGAAAGGAGAAACTTACAAAACATATAGATAAATTATTTTAAGTCTTTCTGCGTAGATATAATATTTTTGTTAAAATTAATCCTCAACAATAACAAACCATTATTGTTATTACTAGATGACTAAGATCCGTCTACCAATTTAGACATTTGCTACATGTTCTATGTATTAGATTTTAAAATTTTACCAGCTAACATCTCAACTTGATGAATTCAAATGATGTAGAAGTGAGACAAGGCAAAAAATTGCAAAACAATGAAAGAGAATCTTGTCTTTATTTGCATGTTAGCAAATGAGAATTCAACTATCATTTCAACATCAGCTATGAAATATTCCAGCCTCTGGCAAGGACACATAGTATGTGAAAAGGATTCATTTAAATTATTTAGAAAATGTTTTTAACAAAGACAGCTTTGAATTCACCCATTATTATACCTTGGCGTTTTCTTACTTGACATTGAGCTCAGAATTTAAAAGAAAACAAGAACTTTGCCACACCTTAAACACCAGGTACAGGTGGAACTTTAGGATATTAAGGAATCACCAGCAGTGATATGAGGTTTGGCTTTTTTTCCCCCCAGGTTTGGATTTTTTTCTTCCCTTAGACATGATAAGTTTACTACTGATCATTTTCCTCATCCTACTAATAACAGAATTTGTTCTAGGAAATTTTGCCAATGGCTTCATAGCACTAGTGAACCTCACTGACTGGGTCAAGAGACAAAAGATCTCATCAGCTGATGGTATTCTCACCTCTCTGGTGGTCTCCAGAATGGGTTTGGACAATTGCTCTGGACAATAGTAATAACTAGGTATGCCCCTGTGTTTTATCCAGCTTTATGTAGTTCAGAAGTAAGAATTATTTTTAATGTGATCTGGACAGTAAGCAACCATTTTAATGTCTGGCTTATGACTAGCCTCAGCATACTTTATTTGCTCAAGATAGCCAATTTCTCCAGCCTTATATTTCTTCACCTAAAATAGAGATTTAAAAGAGTAATCTCACAGTATTGTTAGGGACTTTGGTCTTCTTGGGTTTTCATCTTCTATTGGTAAGTATAGATAGAAAAATGTGGATTAATGAATGTGAAGGAAACATCACCTGGAACACCAAATCAAGGGACATCGTGCACCTTTCATATATGACTGTATTCACGCTTGCAAACTTCGTGTCTTTTGCTGTGTCCCTGACATCTTTTCGGCTGCTATTTTTTCCCTGTGGAAACATTTCAAGAAGATGTGGCTCAGTGGCAAAGGATCTCAAGATCCTAGCACCGAGGTTCACTTAAGAGCCATTCAAACTGTGATCTCCTTTCTCTTGCTATTTGCGATTTAATTCCTGACTCTAATCTTCTCAGCTTGGAACATAAATACTCTGAAATATGAACCAGTTCTCATGTTTTGCCAGATTTTGGAATCCTGTATACTTCAGGCCACTCATCTATCCTGATTTGGGGATATATACATTTTGGAAGCAGTCAGGAGAAAAAGCAGAATGAAAGGAACAACCAAAACTTCATTCATGTACTGTGACAATGGAGACATAAATACTCTGAAATATGAACCAGTTCTCATGTTTTGCCAGATTTTGGAATCCTGTATACTTAAGGTCACTCATCTATCCTGATTTGGGGAAACAAGAAGCTAGGACAGGCGTTTCTGTCATTTCTGTCATTTCTGTAATTTCTGTCATTTCTGTCATTTCTGTGGCAGCTGAAGTGCTGGCTGAAAAAAAAGGAAATTAGTGGGGCCAGAAAAACAAATGAGTTCTTGTAAAATTTGTGTATGTGTGACAATAAATAATACTGACTTGATGGTACAGATAAGGAAGATTAAATTTAATACAAATAGGTAAAAAGCTTAGGATATTCAAGTTGTATAAGAAAGATGAAAAAAAACATGAAAAGCAATCAGTCATAGTTGTGACCTGTGGTTACTGAAGTTATGTTTTTTTATGATAAAAATTTTTATTAGGAAAAATAGATAAATTCAAAAGTGAAGATTTATTTAAGACTTACTTTCTTAGAGAAATTTTTACAGCTTGAAAGTTTTTTCTTTGAGGTGACTTAATTTACTTTTTCAGCCCTACTTTTATTCAGATTTATTTATTTGGATATATTAAAATAAACATTTTAAATATGAAATCAAATATATTCATATTTATGTGAGATTTCTTTACTACGCAGGGAAAGTTATTTTTTTATTTGGCACCATTATTACATACTTCCAACCCGTTGATACTCTCATGTATATTAAGATACCTCATTGATAAAGCTCATCTTTAATAACATGTCAGATACTAACCTCCAGTTTGGAAATAATTTACTGAATAATGTGGTTAAATTGGCATACTGGATTTTTATGAAGAGCCATCAGGAATAAATATCTTGAATAATCCTGAAATTATGAAATACTTTTAATGAAGATTTTAAAAATGTTGCTTATATTCATCAGTATACATGTATAAGAATATTCATAACATTATTATGAGTATATTTCATCAATTGTAGAATAGATCAATAAAATGTGGTAAATTCACCAAGTTGAATACTATTCAACAACAACAAAAAACTTTGTGTATATGCAACAATAAATAATACTGACTTGATGGTACAGATAAGGAGAATTAAATTTAATTATGTTCTACCATAGGGATAATTATTGTACATTAACATAATTTTACAACTGAACTTTTTTTTTTTTTTGCACCTGTAACACCTGGTATTCTGAGGTGGTCTCCAATCTAAGTACTAATGGGGCCCGACACTGCTTAGCTTCCGAGATCAGAAGAAATTGGGCACATTCAGGATGGCATGGCCATTACATAAATGTAATTTTAAATAAAAGGAACTAGAACTCTCATCCCAATAAATAAATAAATAAACAAAATCCTCACATAAGTGGTTTCAATTTTCTAAAACTTAGTTGTAGGAAAAACTAAACTATAATATCTAGAAACCATATTTATGTTGTAAAACAATAAAGAAAGTTATAGAAATTATTTCCACAGGGGATGGTGGGTTTTGTTTGTGAGTAAAACAGGTGATGTGATCAGAAAAGAGCATGCCGTGAGCTTCATTTAAAAATTTTTAACCTGGATGGTGTTAACACCAGTATCCAATTTTGAAGAATTTATTAAATTATGCATACTTTTCCTCTTTATCATATTTTATTTCAAAAGTGTCACTATTATTAGCTACTTTATTCTAGAAAATATGTTATATTTTACTTTTGCATCTGTTAAAATTGCATATTATTATTTTAAAACAATTATCTTTTTAAAAAATCTAAATAAAAGGAGAAAATTTTTTATATTTGTCTATGTAGTTACTATGTCTGATGCTGTTTATGCCTTTGTGTAGATTCTTATTTTCATCTGGTATCAGATTCTTTTTGCCTGGAGGATGTCTTTTAAGATTTCTTGAGTGTAGGTCTGCTGGTGTAAATTCTTTTTTGCTTTTTATTTCTCAAAATTATTTATTTCTCCTTCAGTTTTGAAAAAAATATTTAATCTGGGTATTCTAGATTGAGAGATTTTTTTTCTCTCAGTATTTTAAAAATGTTGCTACAGTAGATTCTCGCTTGTTATTTCTGAAGAGAAATATTTTATCATCCTTATTTGTTCCTTTGAACATAGTATCTTTTTTTCTGGCTGTTTAATATTTTCTTTCTAAAACTACTTTTGAGACATTTGATTATGATGTGTTTTGGTGTAGTTTTTGTTTGTTTCTTGTATTTGGCATGTAATTTCTTGGGTTTATAGTTTTCATTATATTGGGGAAAATTTTGGCCATCATTTCTTCTATCCAGACCAGACTTTTGGGCCACACTAATTACACATCTATTAGGCCACTTGAACTTCTCCAAAGTTCAATGATGCTTTTTATTTTTTCTAAATTATTTTACCTTCTTGCTTTATTTTGGATAATTTCTATTTCTATGTTTTCAAGTTCACTAATGTTTTCTTCTGCACTGTCTAATCTAATGTTAATCCCACCTGGTATATTTTTTGTCTTAGATATAGTATTTTTTGTTCCTAGAAGTTCAATTTGGGTCTTTGCCCTCTTTGTGTCTTATAATAACTGTTTTAATGTCCTCATCTGTTAATTCTAATACCTATGACAGTTCTAGGTTAACTTTGTTTGATTTTTCTAATTTTGGGTTACATTTTATGGTTTCGTTGCACCTGATAATCTTCGATTGGGTTTAATTCATTGCAGACCATGAGTTTTGCCTTGTTGAGTGCAGAATAACTTTGTATTCTTATAGATAATCATAAACTTTGCTCTGGAATGCAGTTAAATTACTTAGAATTAGTTTAATCCTTTGGTTAAGATTTGTTAGGCAGGACTAGAATAGTATTAATTGAGAGCCAATTTTTCTCCACAATCAAAGTAAGACTTCTATCTATTCTTCCTAGAGTCCCATGAAATATGAGCTTTTCCAGAGTTTTATTCCATTTAGACTCTTAGCAACAATAACAACAAAAACTTCATGGACTGCATGGCTTATAAACAACAGAAATTTATTTCTCATAATTCTGGAGGCTTGGAAGTCCAATCTCAAGGAGCTGGCAGATTTGTTATCTGATGATAGTCCAGTTTCTGATTCACAGATGGCCATCTAGTTGTGTTTTCACATGGTAGATGGGGCAAGGGAGATTTTTGAGGTCTCTTTTATAATGACATTAATCCCATTCATGAATGATCCACAGTTATAAACTAATAACCTCCCAAAGCCTTTATTTCCAATACCAACTCATTGCAAATGAAAATTTAACATATGCGTTTGAAGGGACACAAGCATTTTGTCTATAGCACCTAGTTTTACTGGTGGGGACAGGCATGCTTCTGCACCTTTTGTGTGTCTGCTTACTATTTCCTCTAATCCTCTTGAATGGTTCTTTCCTAGCCTTGAGTAGTTTTCTCATGAGCATGTGTCTATTAGTTCTCTGCTGAATAATTTATAAGGATCCTCCATGGATCTCTGGAATTCTCTTTCCTTTTTGGTACTCCGTGCTGCAAGTTCTAGCAGACTTGGTCTCCTGGATTCCTAGCTTTGTCTCTTTAACTTGAGAAGTTCACTGGGTTCTAGCTAGGTTCCTGTCTCTGCAGTATGACCTGAAAAATTTCTCAAAGCCATCATTGGGAGCAATCATAAGTCTCACCTCATTTGTGTCTCATTTCTCAGGGATCACTGTTCTTTATTGCCTGATGTTTAGTTTCTTGAGATCTGTTGTTTCATGTATTTTGTCTGATTTTTTATTTATTTTTAGACAGAGGGTAATTCTGATCCAAATTATTTTAATTATTTTGCATAGAAATGAAAGTTTCTAAGCAAAAGTTTCTCTGAATAACTTTTTATTTTTATTTCAATTTTATTTTAAAAGACAAATTATATTTAAAATTTAGTGAAGCTAATTTTTATCCATTAGTATTTTGTCATAAAATGCTTCCGTAGAGACAAGATTCTTTACTAAATGATTTCTTATTCCAGTTAAAATTTAGAAGGCATTAAAAATAAAGCTGCTATGAACATTGAAGTCAAGTTTTTGCATGGGCATAAGCTTTTATTTCTCTTGGCTAAAAAGGAATGAGATGTCTAGATCATATAGTAGGTATATGTTTAACTTTTTAAGAAACTTATGTATTCCTGCTTCAAGGTAGTTTTGCCACTTTATAGTCTCACCAATCTACATATCCATCAAGGAGTGAATGGATAAATAAATTTTGGTGTTTTTCAAGCAATAGAGTAGTACTCAATAATAAAAAAGAATGAACTCTTGATATACACAACAGCAATGAATCTAGCCATAATTATGCTTAGTGAAAGATGCCAGATAGATATTTATGTTGTAAATTCCTTTTATGTGACATTCTAGAATATGGAAACTAATCTAGAGTAGGGGAAAGTGGTTGCCTGAGAATGGTAGTGGTGATGGGGGGTACAGAAAAAGATGGGGTAGGGTAGGAAGGAGGAATTACACAGGAGTGTGAGGAAACTTTTGGGTATAACATATGTTTGTTTTCTTGATTAAGGTGATTGTTCCACAGATATATAAATATGTAATATTCATCAAATTGTACACTTTAAGTATGTAGAGCTTATTTGTATCTCATTATAGCTCAATTAGTATTAAGAAAAACAGTTCAGGAAGAAAGCTACACAAAAATATGTATTCATAGAAACCTTTTGTTTGCAACTTTAAAAGTATCCAATCTCTTCACTTCCCATTCTTCTTCTATCTGTTGGATCCCATATCTTCTGTTTATTGTGATATGATGTGTAGGCATTCTCCTTGCTACCTTATGTACCTTATATGAAACTGGTTTGTCTTTTCACAAAGGTACTTTTTGAATGCAGAATACAGCAAGTGTGTGCATATGTGTTTATGCACACACATGTGCAAGTGTGCATTCGTGCATGTGTGGGGCAGAGGGATAGCGGAGTAGTAACAGAGAGCTCCTTTGGAGCTTTCCTGGAACTAGGTGCTGTTTCATCTTCTGAAGGCCCCTGACAGTTTAGTTTCAGAGCCCATTCCATTATCTTGTCTTTGTTTATACTTTTGTGGGAGTTGATGTATTCCTCAATTCAGCTCAATGTCCTGGAAGATGCCAAGCCTAAAATGCTCATCTTCCCTCTGCCCAGGTGGTGTGTTGGGGCTTCTACCCTTAAAAGATTTTCTTTAAAATTCCTCATATTTGCCTGTTTAACTCCCCAATCTGGATTTTTCTAACTTGGAGGATAGTATTGACAACTTTATGAGACTATTGATTTGGGGTACTGCTTCAATATTTCTTTAAAAAATTTTTTTAAGAAATAAGAATGCGTATTATGATTTTATTCTACTATCTTTTTTAGGAAACCTTAACTACTTACTTACATTAGAGTTTGATTTAACAATCAGAGAGCAGATGTTTCTGGGAAGATGTAAGAATAAGCTGAATAAAACCCAAAGGTCTTGGCTAAGTGTTGGGGAGCCACTAAATGAGGACACTTCATGCCCTGCAGATGAGCCTTTCAGTAGTGCCCATATCTAGCTTTACCTGAGAGACTGCTTTGTTAGACAGAGTTCAATCATTTCTCGCAAGCCTTTTAAATGGTTCCCAAAGTTTGCTGAATATTTTCAGTTAAATATTAAATAATATTAAGAGTAGTCATGTTTTAAAAATACCTTGGTTTATAATATAATTTTTAACATTAAGAGAAGCTTAATAAATATTAATGAAGGAATGAAAATCTGAATTATTAGGGAGAAAAGCAAGAGGTTTTGAATCCAGATGATTTTGGATTTTCTGAGCCTCATTTTCTTATTGCCTCAAAGAAGTCATTTCTGGATAATAATCCTAAAGGGTTGTTCTGAGAAGTGTTTGTGTTTGGGCATTTGAAATAGTCCATTGATAAATAAAAATAAAGTATCTGCATCTAGCATCCAGGAATTATGGCTTTGCTGGCTTCATTTGAGAAACTTGAATGTTTTGAATAAACTATGGAAATGTCCCTTCATCTTTCTTTATTGCACCTCAGAAGTAACAATTTTAGTGCTCACCAAGCTCCATGCACTAATATAAATATTTACTGTAAGAGCGCTAGGCATTGACATTTTTTAATGTTATAGATAACAACCTAACAACCAAAACTTGTGAACAAACTGTGTAGCGATTATATAAAGCAAACATGCAAAATAACGAAAGAGAATATGACTTTATTTGCATGTTAGCAAATGAGAATTCAGTTTTTCTTTCATCATCAAGCATGAAAAATTCCATTTTACATTGAGAACCTACAGGACCTGGCTTAGAGTGCGGCTGACTGTATGAGAGAAAATGATTTTTGTAAAGAGGGCTATATGCCCATCGATAAGCATACCTTAGTGATTTCCGACTTGACATCGAGCCTACAACTTTTTTAAAGAAATAAGTTAACTGCACATCAAAAAAAATAAGTATACATACTATTTAAGTGTGGTAAATCAAGAAATTGTCAATGTTACAATTAAATATTGACGCTCTCTCTTTGCAGACATGGTAAGTGCTTTGCATAGTTTCCTCATCATTTTAGTATATACAGAACTTATAACTGGTATTTTGGGAAATGGATTCATAGCACTGGTGAACTGCAATGACTGGCTCAAGAAATGAAAGCTCTCCTCAGCTGATCAAATTTTGACTGCTTTAGCGATCTACAAAATTTGTCTCACTTGGGCAATAATTTTGAGTTGCTTTACAAAGGAGTTTCATCTATCTCCATACATAAACAGAATGGAGATTATACCTATTAGTATTGTTGGGGCTGAGGCCAATTATTATAGCAACTTGTTTGCCACAAGCCTCAGTCTCTTTTATCTTTTCGAGATAGCCAAGTTTTCAAATCCTGTCTTTCTTCTCCTAAAGCATAGAGTTGAAATGGTGGTTCTGGTAATGCTGCTGGAAGCATTAGCATTCTTGCCTTTAAATATTATTATGGTAAACATATATATTAATATCCAGATACATTCCTATGAAAGAAATATAACTTTGAGTTCTAAACGGAGTAACATGGAAATCTTTTCAAAATTGATTATATTCACTATAAGATCTTTTGTACCCTTCTTGATATCCCTGAAATTTTTTATCTTGTTAATCTCCCTGTGGAAACATCTCAAGAATATTAAGCATAGTGCAATGGGATTCAGAGATCCCAGTGTCAAGGCCCATATAAAAGCTATGAAAAGTGTGATATCTTTCCACTTACTATCTGTTGTTTACTTCCTGAATTTTCTCATAGCAATTTTTCATTCTGAGATGATGATACAGGATGAACTGGTCTTTTTGCTTAGTCAGGCTATTGCAAATGTTTATCTTTCAGTCCACTCATTTATCCTGATTCTGAGAAATGGTAAGCTAAGAAAATCTTCATGTTTGGTGCTATGGCAGCTGAAGAGGAGTTGAAAGCTGGAAAACTCTCAGATTTCTAGACCATATTGGGGAACATCATACATAATCTAGAAGAAAAAAAGTTAAATTTTTGTTTGGTATTTAACCCTTCTTCAGGTTCTTCTGTAATGTGTAATATTGAATATTTTTAAATGTTTACCTGTAATAGGCTCTTTTCTGAACTTATTAAATGTTAATTACATGTATATGTGTGTATATATGTATAATATGCATTATACAGATTACATAATATATATGTAATATGTAAAATATGTTCAATGTATATACATATTGAACTTATTAACACAAGTGAAAAATTAAACAGATTATCTAATTATAAGAGCTTTTGCCAGCAACAAATGATATAAATAGCATTTTCAATTTTTATTTATTTGCAAAATTTTAATAAAAATGTCAAAATATACACGGTAGATATATATTTGCTAAAATTTGAAAGTTATACTTTTTTGGGTTTTTTTGTATACAGTTTGTTTTTGTATACAGTTTTTCAACTATAAGAATTATTTACAAATATTTGTTAGAAATTTCTAAGAATCAAGAAACAACCTGTATTTCACTCAATCATTCTACTTTGTTATCTTTTTTTTCAATGATTCATGAAACACATTATCAGGAGGCTGCAAAATTTCTTGAGAATTCATTGCTGGACATTTTCCATTGTAATTCTTAAATATATACATAAATGATTTAGACTTTAATTTATAAACTTCCAAGTTTTTAGCATATAGTTGTCATTGAATTTGAAATCTTAATTTGTGGGTGAGTTTTTTAAATGTATGTTTTAATTATGCACATCTAGGTCACTGGTGAGTGGAAAACAGAAGAAATGTTAAGAAAAGATTAGAGAGAAAAGTTTATGAGAAACAAACATATGAACTTAAGATTCATGCAACTTTTACAGGATTGATTTGATGGCTGAAAGAAATAAGACTTAATTCAATATGTAAAAGTTTATTTAAAATCAAATTCAAGCAGAGAAATAAAAGAAAAACATATATAGGGGCCAATGTTATTAACTATGAATATAAAGAGATGTTGTCCATTATTCTCTGTTTCTGGAGTGGAATGCGTGATTCATAAGACCAGCAAACTTGTTAATCTCGTTCAGCATTGTAGCCTGAAAAACTAAAAGAGAACCTGGCATGACAAGTAGTTCAATAAATATTTGATCAATCAATAAGTGAATGAATGACTGAATGGACTATATATACTAGGACTGGAAGAGAAGGTTTCGTTCTACTAAACATGAAGCCTGCATATGGCAGTGATACCAGTACAAGCATTCTAACAGGCAGAGCGCAGACTCCTGCAGTGCAGAGACTATGTCACAAAGGAGCACGTCACGAGGAAAGAAGCTGGTTTAATAATCTGAGTGGAAATAAATCAAAATAAAAAAAGAATCAGATGGTTGCTTTCAAAATAGTATTGAAAAAAGAAGGTTCATCTTTTGGTTTACTTTTAATGGTTACTTTCTTAGGATATTTGCTAGCTGGTTATTGTGTAATCACAAAGGTTTTTAAAAGCTGAATTAGTAACTGGTTATGATATTAAATGTTTTACTTTCTTACTTTTTTCTCCCTGTTAGTTGATTCTCTTATTTTCTAGATAGTAAATATTCCATTTGAACATGTATATCTCATTTATGTGCTTGTCAAATGCTAAATAAGAATATTTATTACTCTGTTAGGCATTGTTACCTTGTTAATTTTTTATTAGAGAATTCTCCAGTGAGAAATACATAAGTTATCAGTTACTTTAAAATACATAATTTTGATCTTGTGTAGAAAATTTCCATAGATTTTATATGAGAATTATTTTTTAAAAATATGTTCAAAATTATCAAAGACAACATTCATATATTTTGAGATGGTCACATTTTTTCTCTTCTGATTTATTAAAAGGAATAATAAACACTGCTTAACATTTTTGGACTAAAGCGTGCTTGATCTTATCTAATTAATGATATACTATCTGAATTTGAAAATCTTTAGTTTCTTAAAGTGAGATTTATTATTATATTTAACAGAGTAATCATATCAGAATTATTCTTTATTCAAAAACTTGGACATTTCTATTCATTATTTTATATAAATTATTAATTTAAAGGACTTATATTCAAAAAAATCTTTCATAAAACCACTTATATCCTGCAATCTTTGGGAAGGGTCAATCCTCTGTTAAGTACCATAATATTTTAATTAGATTTTAAGTACTTTAACATATGTTTAATATGTTTTTAATGTCACTTGTACATCATAAGTCATTATTTTATATCTAACCATTTTCCATTTTTTAAGTTTTACTTTTCAGAATGTAGAAAAATGTCTTCTCTTTGTAAACACTTTTCCTAGGCTTTACCTGGTTATTTCTAAGATATTTTATTATTATTATTATTTATAATTTAAGAATTTTAACAAACTGGGTCAATTTTATTGTATTTTCAAGAAGTTATTACTGTTAGTCCTAAATTTATGTGCAATTTCTTTTCATCCACTTACTAATACCTTTACTTATTTTAATTAATTCTTATTTCTTCTTTCTTATTTTTATTTTATTTCTCCTTTTGGAATTATTTGAGTTTAATTCTTAATTTATCTTTAATACTTATTACATTATAAAATTATCTTTCTAAAATACTCTCTATTACTATGTCAACTAAATCACATTAATTTTACATGTCTATTCACACTATTTTATTTTAAAAATTGTCTGTAAATTTGTTTTCTGTTTGACCGGGTGTTTACATTATATAACTATTTCAGGAATACAAGTGGCTTGATTTGTATTTGTATTTGACTTCCACTTTTAAATTACTTTCTAAGGTTATGATAATCTGATTTATAAAAGTACACTATATAATTCCATTTTTTATTTTCTTTAAATTCGAAAGTATTAAGTATATTTATTATTCAAAATATTGGTTCTCTTTTTTGTCTTTCATGTTAAAGAAAAATGTCTTTGAATCCATTGTTAAAATTATGATATATTCATTATCTTCTATAATTTCCAATAGTTTTTGTTAACTATTTCTTCAAATTTGTGTTATTGTACATATAATTCTCCTCTTACAGGGACAAACTTCAAATATTGGAACAGTTCAGAATCTATCTTAAGTGAGTGGAATATTTAAAAATATATGGGAAGATTAAATACCACTGGATACTAAGGAATATGACTTAATTGAAGAAAAGTAGAAAATTGGAGATATATTTTGCTTTTTCAAAAAAGTAAAAAATTTGTATTTTAACAGGTTAATAACCTGAGTAAATAGGAAAAGAAGGTACTATTTGGAAATTATATAAACCATAGCGGATTAAAAATAGCCAATCTCTTTGATACTTCTCACATTGACGAGGTGGTTTATTTCCTCTCTCTGTATGTAGTCAAGCTCTGTAACTGCTTTGATCAGTAGAAGCATCAGCTGTGCCAGCTTCTAGGCCTAGCTTTATGACACGGGCATTATTCACTCCATGTCTTTTGTAACATTCATTTTTGGAACCCAGCCACCATACCGTGAGAAACCAGCCCACGGAAAGGGGCCATTTCAGTTATCTTGATGGACAGCTCCTGCTAAACTACTCACTGACAGCCTGCATCAACTGCCATCTGATAGACTGAACTATCTTAGATGTCCAGCCCACTTGATCTTTCATGTGACTCTGTTCTTAGCCATCATCTAATGATAACTAAATGAAAGACCACCATTCAGAACAGTTTGGCCCAGCCTAGGCAATCTGCAGAAAAATGAGGAAAAATAATATGCTGCTGTTTTAATCCACTGATTTTTGGGATGGTTGCAAAGTAGAAACAGACACTAAAAGTAGATAAAGAAAAGAATAAAAAAACCCATCAATTTAATCTCAAAATAAGAAAAGAACAAAAAGAAGAGAACATAATACCTAGCAGAACTCTGAAAAGATTGTAAAAACAATCTTTTTTAAATTGCCATGAATTTAAATAAATTTACTTTATTTCTTATCAAAAGACATAGTTTCATATTATAAAATATAAAATGCAAATATATTCTGCTTACAAGAGGAATGCCTAAAGTAGAAAACCACAATGTTTGAAAATGAATGGGATGTCAGAGCATAGCAGAGTGAGAGATGTCCCAAGATCTCTCATCTTGAAATAACAATAAGCTAAACATCCAAAACTCTCAACAAATAACACCCAAACTGCACATTGGCATGTCTGAGTGAGTGATCTGTGGATAAGAGATACCACAGATCAGAAACATGGGAGTGGTAGATTGAGAGAAAAAAAAGAAGCTGCCTCTCACAGCTGGAGCTCCCTGCAGAAGGGGGAAAAGGGAGAAAGTGCAGTGGGTTCCCTGAACATCCCTGCCTGAGAGAGCTGTGAGCTCCATGCGACAGGAGTGCCCAGGGATCAGGGCAGAAAGCAAAACAAAATGGGGATGGCAGAGAAGCAACAGGTGATCATTACTAGGAGGGGTTGCAAAACCCAAGGCTGAGCTACAATTCACATCCTCCAATATAGAGGGCACCCCCGCATATCCTCCAAGACCAAATACCTCAAGGGAAATCTGAGCAAATGCTACCAAAACTTATCACTAATAATGACAAGGACTGAGACTGAGGGTAGTGATCATGATTGAATATTTATAAAGGTATTATTAAAGCTTTAAATAAAGCAGGAATCCAAGAGGCTTAGAAGCCACCTACTGGGTAGGAAGCAGAATATACTTCCGTTAATGCCCAGGCAGAGAAATAGTCCATTAAACACCATGAACAACCAAGGTAACAAGGCAGCTCAGAAAGAAAGTAAAAATCTTCAGAAAATAAGTTTAAAGACATAGAAATGAATGATTTATATAATAGAGAATTCAGGATTGTACTGAAAAAAACTCAATGAGTTCTAAAACAATTCCTATCAACAATTATGGGAATTGAAAAAACTAAATCAGCAGAATCAGCTTTTTAACAGAATTGAACTCCCTCCCCTCAAAAAAATAATAGAACTTCTGGAGATGAAGAAAACACTGAAAGAGATGAAGAATTAAATAGCAAGTTTGTGAAATAAAGCTGACCAAATGGAAGAAAAGATCAGAAATCTAGAAATAAATCAGAAGGAAGAAGAGAGAAACCAAAGAATGAAAAATAATGAAAAAGAAATACAAGAACTAGCTGATACCATCAATAGAGGAAACATAAGCATAATGGGTATTCTCAAAGAGGAGGAAAAGGAGCAGGGATTAGAAAGCATTTTCAAACAATTGTTGACAAGAATTTCCCAAATCTAAGGAATGAACTAGAACTTGGAATTCAAGAAGTCAACAGAACACCCAATTATGTCAACACAAAAAGGCCTTCTCCAAGATACACTTGTATTAGAATTACCAAAAAATAATGACAAAGAAAGAATTCTCAAGGCAGCTAAGGAAAAGAAAACTAAAGGAAAACCCATTAGATTTACATCGGACTTCTCAGCACAAACCTTAACAAGCAAGAAAGGAGTGGAATCAAATATTCAAACTATTAAATGAATGGAACTACCAGCCTAGAATAATGTATCCAGCAAAGCTCTCCTTTAGATATGATGGAGAAATAAAGGTCTTTCCAGATACAAAAATTGAAGAAATTCTCCACTACAAGGCCTGCGTTATAGGAAATACTGAAAGGGGTCAGTGCATCTAAAACAAAATGACAATACATAAAAAGTGACATTACAAAAAAATACATAATGATGAGTAAGGTAAGTAGTAGGCAGATAGAAGCAAAATAGTGCAACTCTTATTAAGAACAGGGCATTATAAGCTTAAACAATAAGAAAAGATCTGCTATTGGAAGATAGTAATGAATGTTCAGCATACATAGGGACAAATTGAGACAACAATAACAGAAAAGGGGAAGACTCAAGATCCAAATTTGAAGGGGGGAATGGAGGTAAGGCACTTGCAAAAGAAAATGAACTATTATACATATATAACTATCCTTTACATATTTGTAATGGTAACCACATGCCAAAGATTCAGAACTGAAATATATAATATAAAACAAGAAGGATCAGAGGGAAATTCTGCAAAACCTGATGAAGATAAAAAAGAAACAGAAACACAAAGACAAGGAAGCAATGGAAACACTGAGCTACTAGAAAGCAAAAGAAAATGGCTATAGAAAAACCTTATATTTTAATAATTACCCTAAATGTAAATGAACTGAACTCACCAATAAAAAGGCACAGAATTGCAGATTGGATCAAAAAACAAAACCCAATCGTATGCTGCCTCCAGGAGACACATCTCAGTTCCAAAGACAAATATAGAATCAAAATGAAAAAGTGAAAAATGCTATTTCAAGCAAATGGCATTCAGAGAAAAGCATTAGTAGCATTACTAATATCGGATGAAATAGACTTCAAAATAAAAAATGTAAAGAGAGATACTGAGGGACACTTTATAATGATAATGGGAATCATGCACCAAGAAGACATAACATTTATTAATATCTATATTCCCAGTCAAGGAGCCTCAAAATATTTAAGCAATTACTAACAACTAAAGGGAAAAACAGACCAAAATGCTATCATAGTAGGGGACCTAAATACCCCATTCTCTGATATGGACAGATCATCCAAACAGAAAAGTCAATAAGGAAATATCCTTAAATGACATATTAGACCAACTAGACATAATTGACATTTACAGAGCCTTTCATCCCAAACAACTGCTTATAGATTTTTCTCTAGTGCACATGGAACATTCTCAGGATTGATCACATACTGGGACACAGAGATAGCTTTAACAAATGTAAGAGGGTTGAAATCATACCAACCATATTCTCTGATCATAATATTGTGAAACTGGAGACCAACTGTATAAAGAAAGCAGGAAGAACCACAAATACTTGGAGATTAAACAACATGCTACCAAAGAATGACTGGATAAGAGAAAAAATAAAAAAGAGATTGAAAGAGACATAGAAATCAATGATAATGATAGTACAATGTATCAAAACTTTTGGGACATGGCAAAAATGGTCATAAGAGAAAAGTTCATATCATTACAGGCCTATCTCCAAAAATAAGAATGAGCACAAATAAACAACCTAATGGTTCATCTTAAAAAAATAGGAAAGTAAGAACAAATGAAGCCTACAATCAGCAGAAGGAAAGAAATAATCAAAATTAGAGCAGAAATAAATGAAATTAAAAACAAACAAACAAACAAAAATCGAAAAAATAAATGCAACAAAGAGCTGGTTCTTTGAGAAGTTTAATAAAATTGACAAACACCTGGATAGACTCACTAAAAAAAAAAGAGAAAGGACACAAATAAACAAAATCAAGAAAGAGGAGAAATTATGACAGACACTGCAGAAATACAAAGGCTCATACAAGAATATAATGAAAAATTTAATAATCTAGAAGAAATGGACCAGTACTTAGAAAGATGCAACTTCCTAGACTGAATCAAGAAGAACAGAAAATTTAAATAGACTGATTAGCAGTATGAAAATTGAAACAATCACTAAAAGCTACCAAAAAGTCCAGGACCAGATGGTTTCACCAGAGAATTCTACCAACATTTGAAGATTTAATACCTATTCTCCTTAAACTCTTCCAAAAAATTGAAGAGGAGGCAATATTTCCTAACTCATTTTATGAGGCCAATATTACCCTGATACCAAAATCTGGTAAAAATAACGCACAAAAAAAGAAAACTACAAACCAATATCTCTTATAAACATAGATACTGAAATCCTAAATAAGTTACCAGTGAACCGAGCTTCACCTCATGGGCACAGGGATGGCTCAACATATGCAAATTGATTAATATGATATACCACATAAACAAATTAAAAAATAAGTATCATATGACCATATCAATAGATGCTGAAAAAGCCTTTTACAAGACACAGCTTCCATTTATGATCAAAACACTAACGAAATTGGTATAGAAGGAAAGTACCTTAACATAATAAAGGCCATCTATGACAAACCCTCAGCCAGCATTATACTTAATGGTGAAAAAATAAAAACCTTTCCTCTAGACCAGGAACAAGGCAAAGTTGTCCACTATCACCACTGTTGTTCATTATAACATTGGAGGTCCTAGTGAGTTTAATTAGACAAGAGAAAGATATAAAAGGCATCTTAATAGGAAATGAAGTTAAACTGTCACTATTTGTGGATGACATGAAGTTCTATATAGAAAATTCTAAGGACTCTATAAGAACACTACTAGAAACTAAACAAATACAGTAAAGTCTCTGGATACAAAGTCAATGTTCAAAAATCCATAGCTTTCCTATACTTTAATAATGAAGTGTCAGAAAAAGAAGTAGAGAAAATAATTCCTTTTGCAATTGCAACACAAAGAACAAAATCCTAGGAATAAATCTAACAAAACATGTGTTGGACCTATATCATGAAAACTATAAGAACTTATTAAAAGAAATCAAACAAGACACAAAGAAATGGAAAAATGTTTTGTGTTCTTAGGTTGGAAAAATCAACATAGTTAAAATGACGATATTACCTAAAGCATTATACAGATTTAATGCAATCTTCATCAAAATCCCATTGGAATTTTTTAAAGAAATGGAACAAAAAAATCATCAGATTTGTATGAAAGCAAAGGACCCTGAATTGCCAAAGCTATCCTGAGGAAAAAAGAACAAGGCTGGAGTCAGGCATCACTCTGTAATACAAAGTGACAATCATCAAAATAGCATGGTATTGACAGCAAAACAGACACAGACCAGTGGAACAGAATCGAGAGTCCAGAAGTAAACCCATATTTATGGGTAAATAATTTTCAACAAAAGTGCCAAAAACATACAGTGGTGAAAGGAAAGCCTCTTCAATAAATGATGCTGGGAGAATTGGAAAGTCACCTGCAAAAGAATGAAACTAGACTGTTGTCTATAACCACACATCAAAATTAATTCAAAATGGATTAAAGACCTGAATATAAGATTGGAATCAATAAAATGCATAGAAGAAAACATAGGAACTAAATTCAAGGACCTTGGACTTAAAGAGGATTTTATAAATTTAACCTAAATGCAAGTGAAGTATAAGCAGAAATAAATGAACGGGACTATCTCACACTAAAAAGCTTCTGCACAGCAAAAGAAACTGTCAACAAAGTAAAGAGATAACCATCTGAATGGGAAAATATATTTGTAAGCAATACCTCCGAAAAAGGCCTATTATCCAAAATATACAAAGAACTCATACAACTCAATAACAACAACAACAACAACAAAAACCAGACAATCCAATTAAAAATGGGCGGGAGACCTCAATAGACACTTCTCCCAAGAAGACATATAAATGGTCAAAAAACGTATTAAAGGATGCTCAACATTGCTAGCTATTAGGGGAAAAAAAGTTTCCTAAGTGAACGAGTCACAGATTCAACTCAAGAACTAAAAAATGAACAACGGCGTAAACCCTCCAAAAGTGTAAAGAAGTTTAGAACAAAGCTGAATGGTTTTTTTATCGCTTTGCTTCCAAATTCTTGTAGTGTCATTTCTAGTATTTTTTATTAGTTGAAGTAGTCAGAAACCAGATTCAGGAAGAGGGTGAAATGTATAGGTTTCCTCTGCTATTCGAAAGCAGAGTATACCCATGAATCCTTTTGTAAGCGTTTCTGAAATTACATAAAGTGAAGAAGCAATTGCCATTAATTTTATGGAAAAAATTTGGGGGCATTCCTAGAACCAAGAAATAACCTACCAAATCATACCAAATGATATAAAAAACCTAAACAACAATAACATAGAGTAAAAAACAAAACAAAACAAAACAAAAAAAAAACAGTGCCACTCTCACTGCTCAGGGTGTACAGTGCCTGTATAACAGCTCACTGTAAAACAATTGAACCTTATTTTTGCCTTTTTTTTTTTTTGTAAAAGTGAAAATTCTCTTCAGATTTCTTTTGATTAGCAGGAGTAGGTACAAATGCAGGTCTTTTGTAAAAATGAAGTGTTGTAACAAAAAAATTTGTGGCATACTTTAAAACAATCATGAAATCTAACAAGGTTTTGGTATAATACCAGAGAGTGAATTTTATGTATTTTCTTAAATTTTGATGTTTTATAAATAACCTGCACTGGTGAGGTTGGTAATGAAGATATGTGCTGATCCTAAACTTTAGATATAGCTGCATTTTCCAGATTGGAGCTTAAGGTTCTAGCCCCATCATAATGAATAAATATACTAGAGACATTGTTTATAATTGTTTTATAGTAAAATTCATAACAGGAACTTTGGGGAATGGATTCATTTTACTGGTAAACAATATTGACTAAATCAGAAACTAGATGGTCCACTGATGAATTTTTTTCTCACCTGCTTGACCTTCTCCGGGATGTTTTCTGTGTCTCTTGATTTTAGGTATCCCTTTCTCTATGATCTATGAGAAAATATTTCACTCTAAGAATCTAATGCTAAGTTTTGACATCCTCTGGATGGGATCTAACTATTTCTACATGACATACATCATTTGCCTTTGTGTCTTCTATTTCCTTAACATAGCCAACTCTCTGATCTCATTTTCCTCTAGATGAAATGGAAAATTCACAGGGTGCTTCTCATTATTATACTGGGAGTGATGCTCTTATTCTGCATGTATCTCTTTTTGAAGAAAATATTAATTAACAGACTGATTGAGAATGGAAAAAAATGGAAAGAAGCTTGACATTCAATTTTATAGAGTATATATGTGATTTTTTTAAACATATCTGATTCTCCTGAACATGGTGTTCATCATCATCTTTGTAGTGTCATTATCTCCTTTTTTCTTTTAATCCCCTCCTTATGGAGCCATACTTGTCAGATATAGGATATATATTCTAAGGATTTTAGCTTGGAAGCCCATATAAGAGCTATGAAAGCTATGGTTCCATTCCTACTCCTCTTTATTATGTACTATTTTGAGCAATACCATGATAATGTTGACTCACTTTATTATAGACAATGAGATGGTAAAGATGTTTGTCAATGTGTTAGCATTTTAAAAATGCTTCTAGCCAATCATTTGTACCAATTTTATGAAAAAGGAAACTGAAACAGGTCTCTCTCTGTGTCCAGAGGAAGCCAAAGTGTGCCTGAGAGAAGATAATTTCTCATTCTTATAAATACATATGATATGAGTGTTGATGTTCTGAGCAGAAAAAGAAAGAAGAAAAATAAACTTCACATATGTCCTTTAAACCTACCTCTTCTCTCATTATGTTCTATGATATATTATTAAGCATTATAGAAAAGTATCTGCCTGGTTTAAGTTAAAGGGGAAAAAATTTGCTACCTTGTGTTGCATTAGATATGAAGATTATGTATTTAATAGCAAAAGTATAATATATTTATAATGTATTTTATATTAGGAACTACAAAATATAAATTATTTCACTTAAAAATTTTATCATATGTTAGATAAATATATGAGAATAGAAATACTAAGGATTGCAATATGTATTTATGTATGTATAAATATGTATGTGTAAACAGATTTACATGCACAAACAAGATTTATTTCTTAAAAATAGCGATCAGTTGATCATTTAAAACTAGGAAGAAAAACTCAAATACAAATAGCTAATAAGGGTTAGAGTTTAACAAAACTTTATTTGAGTATATAAAAATAAAGTCTATTAAAAGTCGCATGTCAATAAGTAATCTTCAAATATATGCTTTGTTCTATAAACGTTTTCAGTAAAAAACAATAAGCAACCTTGAGAATCAGAGTATTGCAATCACCAGATCAAACTCTGGACACTGAATCTTTGTAACAAAATTTAAACTTTATTCAATTGGTTAACTGTATAAGGAAAGCAAGAACGAACATTAGAAAATTAGCAGAATTTCTGTAGACTGTAATAGGAGGACAAGGAATCTTATTGAATGACAATCTTGAAGCAAAGAAACAAAGAAAAATAAATATTTCAAAAGAAAAACATAAGAGACAATGACTTAGATAATAAAATTTAATTTAATAAAAAATACTCCTCTTAAAAAATATATAATTTAGAAAGTAAGTAAAAAATAGCATGACAAAGAAAAATTGCAGAGGCTTGGAATCTGAAATAGTGTATTCTTCTTGGTCAGAGGACAAATTTGTTTAAAGATAGCGCTTTCTCTTCTTCCAGAACATTTGTTTTACATTCCTGTGTCAAGATAAGGTCTCTTTTTATCCCTAGAAGATAAGATGGACAGGTCACCTGCAGAGATCAGTTTATAAGATCAGAATGTCTTACTTTCAGGGGAGGAATGCCAAAATGTCAACATCATTAAAACTCTCATAAGTTAGGAATAGATAACATAATGCCTAGAGCAATCACTGGAAAAGCTTTAGAAAGAGATACATTCATAAACACTGTAAGTCAACTAACTTAGAACTAAAAAAAATTTTTCAAGCAATCCACAGGAAGTTATGAAATATAAAACAGAGGAAAAAAAGACAATATAAACAAAAAACAAAATCGCAGACTTAAGCTCTAACGTAATTACATTAAATGCAAATGGTCTAAAGTATAGCAAATGCTTGAAAATTGGGAGATTTCTGATTACAAAAACAGATTAGTTTACACCATTATTAAATGTTACCTAATATTTATAAAACTTCGGAATAACTGAGATGTAAAACTCTGATCTCAGTTCATGTTTGGTACGAGTAAGCCTTCCTTCAGTGGTAGCTGCTCTTTTTATGAGTTCAGTCACCTGATGGGGCTCCTTATCATTTGCATATTTCACGTGTTAAGTTTCTACAGGGCTGTCTTACATGCCTTATTCCTCCAAATATGTTCTGAAGTGACCTCATCTAAACCCATAACTTCAACTGCAATTTACACCAAACTCAGAAAATACTTAGCATACATGCTATAACTCTGCCTTCAACCAATCCCCAGGTTTGACACAAATCTCATTGTTCTCTAGGCTTCTACTCTTATTTAATTCACTGGAACTTGAAATAAAACTTTTTTTTCATCCTGAATAGATTTTGAGGGCCTGTTTTGAATCTACTAACGCTTTTTTTCGGCTTACCTTTGTTAATCAACCTAATGGTCTATCATAGAATCCCACGCTAAAATCTGCTGGAAATTATGAGAAAAATGGGGATAGAAATTTAAAAATAGTGACTGATAAAGGTAGTTTTATAGTTTTAAAAGAGATCAAGTGTAGGCCTTTGAACTAATTTTCTATTTAGGAGAAAAGTCCTGAAACAATGTGCTTGATGGAGCCAGGATAAGGAATCCTAAAATCTGATGTTCTTTGGTATAAACTCATCATAAGAGGTTCTTAGTGCATGTGGTATTAAAACCACCAGTGAACATGAAATACTTCTGAGATAAGGTAGATAATCTTCTGAGATAAGCTAGGCAAGTTTGTTCTATAAGTCAGTGATTCCCAACATGGTTGTATCATTTGTTGAAATACATTAAGGAGCAAAAAACAATGTACAAATTGACTTGGTATAACTCTCTTTGTATGAGAAGAAACTGAGGTTTGCAAGTTATTCACTCACAGTAAATATCAAGGCTAGAACTAGAAATTCACATCTTTCCATTCATGGTCTATACACCACTGTAAAGGACTCATGACTTCAATATATGAATGCAGAGCAGCTTCAAAGTAAATTTCTACCATTTCAGTGTATCATTTATACTATTATATATACACACTGCAAGGTACAAATACATGCAATAGCAATGTACTTTCTATACTCATTTGTATCCTTTTGCAAAAATCTGGTTTTAACATTACCAAAGCCTGAGTAGTCATCTCTGTCCCAAAGCTGAGAAGGGTAAGATTTCCCAATCTCTCTGTGATAGGAAGAAAACAGTCCCACAAAGATGTCCATATCATAATTTCTGGAACCTATAAAAGTGTTTAATTACAAGGCAAAGGGGGAATTAAGATTGCTGATGAGTTAAACTTGAAATAGCGAGATTATCTTGGATTATCCAGGTGGGACCCATGCCATCACCAGCACCTTTCAATGTGGAAGAGGGAGGCAGAAGAGTCAGTGAGAGTGAAATGATATGAGACTCAACCAGTCATTGCTGTCTTTGCAAATGGAAGGGGACCATGAGCCTAGAAATATGGGCAAAATCTAGAAACTGGAAAAGTAAAACAAACGAACAAACAAATAGATGAATAAACAAAAAAACCCCAGAATTTTTCCTTAGAGCATCTAGAAAGAAATACAGCCTGCTGGCACCTCAATGTTAGCTGAGTGAGACCTATTTGCAGCTTCTGAACCGCAAGGTTACATATTTACCCTGTAAATATTTGTGTTGCTTTGCTATAGCAGTATAGATAAATATACTGCTTACAGTATATGATGCTTTCCTTTGGCCCTTGTCAAGATTTGAAGCCTGGTTATAAAATGTCTACTAGAGGGAAATAAAATTATTATTGGTACTAACCCAAAAAAAACTAAGCAATCCATTTCCTTGTAAAATAAAAACCACTCTCAAAATTCAATTCAAATCAACATTTATTGAACTCACACTAAATAAGAAATAGTTCAGAAATGCCCTTCCCCTAAACTGTGTCAAGTTCTCTCTGCTCTGCTCAGGATCAATGCCTTGCTGTATATCTTGGGCTGAGAACGCCATCCTAAGTTTCATTAGTTTTCTACAATTATGTAGTCAGTTCCCTTTTGGGCAGCAGTAAGCTTGTTCTGAAGCTCACAATCTTCTCGGAAAGCAGTGGGTAGCACAGTGGTAGACATAGCTAGTGGAATATTTGCTTCCTTTTCTAAAAAAGAAAAGGAAGCAAAAATAAAATGAAAGTTACCTAGTGCTCAAAGGATGAGCCCCTTTTTTCGTATTTACCATCGTGACCTTGGGCATTTGACAATTTCTTCCTCCCCCCTTTTTTTAATGAAATGATCTTTTCCATTCATTCTTTTTTAAAAAATTTTACTTTATTATTAGTTTCAAGTATACAGTACATTAGTTAGTCATTTGTATAGTTTATGAAATGATTCCCCTATTACTCTTTCTTCTCTCTGGCTCTACACATAGCGATTACCTTACTGCTTATTCCTTACTGCTTATGCCATTCCCTATGCCATGCTCCCCACCCCCAGGATCATCTATCAACTACTAAATTGTACTTTTTTAATCCCTCACCCCTTTCTCTCAGCTCTCCAATACTCCTCTTTTCTGGCCATCACCAGATTGTCATCTATACTTGTGAGTCTGTTTTTGATTAGTTTGTCCTTTTTGTTCCTTAGATTCTGCATATAAGTGAACTCATATGGTATTTATCTTGCTCTGACTTATTTCACTCAGCATAATACCCTCTAGGTTCATCCATGTCATTGCAAACGGTAGGATTCCACTTTTTTATGGCTGGGTAATATTCTATTGTATATATGAACCATAAATTCTTTATCCAATCAGTTACCATATCTTGGCTATGGTAAATACTGCTAACGTGTTGGGAGCCAATCCATAGGAAAGTTTAACTGAGAAGTTAACCTTTGAACATAAGTTTCACAAGTCTCGCTAGGCTCCTAGGAAAGTCCAAAAGGGCAAAGATAAGCCCGGAGATGACTGCAGCTACCTGCAACCCAAGGTATCCTGTTTGCTTAACCACCTACCAGCGGACCATTAACGGCTGACGGCGCCACGTCAGATCACCCCATGCCCGCCTCCCTCTGTTCTTTGAAAATATATATACCCTTGTGTGAAAATAAACTTTGAGGCTTGATCAGAACTTTGTCTTGCCTCCACTCTTTGCATCTCCTGTCCCCCATTCTCTTGCAGATTGTCTCCTCAAGTCTCACGTCTGGTCGGAGCTCCCGTTAGTCGTCCCGTGGGAAGGGACAAACATGAACATAGAGATGCATAGATCTTTATGAATTATTGTTTTGGTTTTCTTTGAATAAATAACCAGAAGTTAAATTGTTGAGTCAAAAGGCATATTCATTTTTAATTTTTTGAGGGAACTCCAGATTGTTTTACATAATGGCATACCAATTTGCAATCCCACCAACAGCATATGAAGGTTCCCTTTTCTCCACATCTTCACAACACTTGTTCTTTGTATTTATTAATAATAGCCATCCTAACAGGTATGAGGTGATATCGCATTGTGGTTTTAATTCACATTTCTCTGATGATTAGTGACCTTTTCATATGTCTATTGGCCATCTGTATTTCCTTTTCGGAAAAATATCTATTCAAGTCTTCTTGCCCATTTTTAAATTGGATTATTTGTTTTTGTGTTGTTGAGAAGTATGACTTCTTTATGTATTCTGGATATTAACTCCTTATCAGATGTATCATAAGCAAATATCTTCTACATTCAGTTGGTTATCTTTTTGTTTTGTTTATGGTTTTCCTTTGCTGTGCAAAAACTTTTTAGTTTGATGTAGTCCCATTTGTTTATTTTTTTCTTTTGTTTCTCTTGCCCAAGGAGATATATGACAACTTTTTAGAGGTTTAAATTCCTCATTCTCTCTCTCTCTCTCTCTCTCTCTCTCTCTCCTTGTGGTTTAATGAGATATTTACACACTATCTGGGAATCCACTTTTACTTTATGAAGAAACCACTTACGAGGCTTGAACAAGATCCAGGAGTGAGGCCAGGCATTAAAACTGGAACCTCCTGATTAAGAGCTTTTAGGCTTTATAGTTTTTAACTGAATTTTATGTCCTATGCCTTTTCTTCAGGCTCTCACTTAAAAAAGATTGCGTGAATTGGACTGAAATCCACATCCAAGAAAGATAAAAAGGAAGGAATTTTGGAAAACACAAGATAAAGGCCTTTTTAAAAATCTTATGCCTATTTGATTACTGAATATCCAGATAATTAGACTTGGAAGATAAATCTCAGAGAGAAAAGATGCTGTCCTTAACCTTCATATTAGATTTTATAGCTGATCTCAGCATCCAGGAAGGCTGTTAAGTTTGGAATCTTTTCCCAGTAATTGAAACCAGCATTAAACATGGTATCAAATCCCTAAAAAGATATCAAGGGTGAAAGAGAAGAAACTTACAAACAAGTGCTAGATGAACTCATGGCTTACGTGGAGGTCCTGGGCTTGCCTGCTGTTAAGTAAAGAAATGGTTTTTATTCATTTCCAGTAAGGATCACTCATAGTGTGTTAGCATTTAGCTAACAGCTTTAAGTAGCTCTAGCAAACATAGGACTCTACCAAGTCTGTGGCAAAAAAAAAACCTGTCCATCCCTTAAACACAGAGGCACTCTGCCACTCCTGAAATCCTGCATGTGGAAGTGAAGAATAGAAGAAAGTTATTAGAGGGCTGGTCTCCACTCACATTTGGGAGCCCCTGAGAGTAACACATGAATGGGTTGTGTCTTCATGTTTAAGAGCTACACCTCCCCCCCTCCATCCCAAGTCGATTCAGCTAAACATACATGGTGTCTAGATAAGAAGTGTGTAAATGTGGGTAGAGTTATTCCTGGAGTTCACTTCTTGAATCTGTCCTGAAAAGCCTTAAAAAAAAAAAAACCCTCAAAAACCAAGAAGTCAAAGATCTTTGAGCTCTTCCAACACTTGCTAAAATTAAGGGAGTAATTTTCTTAATTTAAAAGGTTAAAACAGCTATAGATTTTCTCTTTTTATTAAAAACCAAAGCTTCTGAGTTTATTGGTAATTCCCACAGTCAGAAAGCATCTCCCGATAGGCCAGTTAGGAAACAGATAGGGGTACAGTATACTAGCAGAAATGACTAAATGACTCTGCCATAAGGATGCTTCTTGCTCCTGTAGTCAAACATAAGACTTTTTCTGACACCCTTGGGTTGTAAGAGGAAGAAAGTCACAGGTGACTCATTAACCATCCATGACATGCTGCAGTTGAAACTCAACAACAACTGATGCAGAAAACCATTTTACAAGGGTGGTATGTTCTGCAAAAGAGAAAATTATTTCAGAGTAAGAATTTAAAGCCAGAACACCAACTCTTTTTTAATAGGCCTTTCGTCTCCAATAAAATACAATTTTTAGGTTTGTCCGACACTACCTGCAATCACACACCACACTTATAGCAGTGCTGAAATAGAGTAGATCTCAATAAATGTTTGCAATTATTTGTAGACATAAGAATCAGATAGTTTAGGTAAGCCCTTAAGGTCTTTCTTATCAAAATCTCAAGTATTCCCCAAACTACTAGGATTTGTTTATTGTGGCCAAAGACATTGAAATATTATGACCCCTTGGCTAAGGGGAAAATAGAAAAATGAAAGAAAATGGTGGTCTGAGAGAGAGATGGGCAGAGATAGGACCACTGTTTCGTTTATGAAGCCTTTACATCCTTTTTTCTTCTATAGTTATAAAAGCCTGTCAAATTCCTCTGCTCCACCAATTGTGCTTAATTTAATATTTATTTAATATTCTATGTCCCCTGCAATAACTGCATTTTTTTTCAAAGTTAGATCTTTTGTTTGTTCAGTCTAGTATTTCTCTTTTATTAGTTTGATTTTACTCACTATTCATTTTTTAAAATATACCTACATGTGCCAATTAAATCAGTGGGCAAGATTTAGTGAATGAATGTGGCTTTGTTGTTCTTTTCTTTCTTTTTGGTTTTGTTTTTTCATTTGGCTAATGTAGTGTTTTATAATATTAACCATGGACTAATCTTTCTACTTTTCCTTATTTACAGCTTTCAGTAGAGAGGAAAGCCTAGAGGGCCTGAGATGCTAATAAAAAATTTACAAATGATGACATGGTGTTTATCCCCCTTAAGGATCCTGAAGTTAAAGCTGCAGGCAACTAGGAATTCAGGATCTTGGCCATATTTAATCCCAGGAGTCAGAATTTAAAAGGAAACACATAAAATTTTAGTTGTAATTTGTTACTTT
This sequence comes from Macroglossus sobrinus, assembly GCA_004027375.1. NCBI lineage: Eukaryota > Metazoa > Chordata > Mammalia > Chiroptera > Pteropodidae > Macroglossus > Macroglossus sobrinus. The sequence goes on along the minus strand of PVKZ01001850.1, from coordinate 210,371 downwards.
GAATTCTTACATGGATCAATTTAAAATTTTCTGCTTGAAGAGGAAGAGAGCCTAAAACAATGTCATGGATCGTCTCCTTATTTGCCTGTTCGCAAATGTAAGTTCAGCTTTCAGTGAACCTCATAAATGAAAAATTCAGCTCATGACAATGGCAAAAAGGTACATTTAGTAATTGAACTGGTACTTAGAACGACTGCTGTTTAGAGGATTTCCATGTTTGAAACTGCTTTTTTATGAGGCTACCTATAGTGTTTTCTCACATCAATTGGGGTTGGATATTTTTCTGGCCTGAAGCAGACTCCAAACTAAAGCCTTAAAGAAGAGCATTCTCAACAGTGCTATTATTTTCAAAAAGTCATTTGAAAAACAATCTATCAGAGGTGAGAGAAGTAACTGGAATTTTACTTTTCCAGGTATGTCAAGTGCAATTGAAAATGTTTTTATAATCATTGAACTTTTGGAATTTATAACAGGTATTTGGGGAAATGGATTTATCATGCTTGTAATCTGTGCTGACTGGGTCAAAACCAAGAAAATCTCCCTGTTAGATTTCATCTTCATAAGCCTGGCTATCTCCAGGATAGGCATGATATTTATGATTTTTGAAGATAGCCTTAAAATACTGTTCTACTCGGAAATATTTGAAAATCACCCAATGATAATAGTAGTTAGTGATTTCTTCTGGAATCTGAACAACTCCTTCAGTACCTGGTGTGCCACCTCCCTCAGTGTCTTCTATTTCCTCAAGCTGTCCAATTTTTCCCACCCCTTCTTTCTCTGGCTAAAGTGGAGAAGAGATAGAGTTGTCATCACCATTCTGTTGGGTATCTTTCTCTCTTTTTTTGTTAGTCTTCTGAACATAAAATTTGATGTTTTTAGGGTCAGTGAATTTTTAAAAATAGAAAGAAACTGGACTTGGAAAGAACATATGCGTAAAACTCAGTACTTTAACAATAAAATTCTCTTCAGCCTGGAATCTCTCATTCCCATGGTTGTGTCGCTAATCACAGTTTTCCTGTTAATCTTTTCCTTATGGAGACATATCCGGCAGATGATGCATCACACCAAAGGATCTGGAGACTTTAACACAGAGGTTTATGTAAGAGCCAGAAATACTATGATTTCTTTCATTATTCTCTTGGTTGTGCACTATTTTTTCACTATCCTGTTACTTTGGTCCTACTCCACAATAGAAAACTCACTAAGTACAATTATCTGTGAGACTGCAGGATTGCTGTATCCTTCAGTTCATCCTATCCATATGATCCTGGGGAACAGAAAACTGAGACGGACTGCTGTGAATTTGCTAAGGCAAATGAGTCCTGCATCAAGGGAACGTGATCCTTCACAGTATGCAGGAACTGAGAACTATTGACATTTTATGGGAAAACGACTCATTGATGGTCCCCTTGGTTCTACCGCTGCTTAAAAAATATTTTTAAAATTTTAATTAAATTTATTGGGGTGATATTGGTTAATAACTTAATGTAACTTTCAGGTGTAGAACTTTATAATACAACATCTGTATATTTCATTGTGTGCGCACTAGCCAAAGTCTAATCTCCTTCCATCACCATATATTTGATCCCCTTTACCCTCCCCCTCCCCCTTCCCCTCTGATAACCACCGTTCTGTTTTCTGTATCTATGAGTCTGTTAAAATCTCTGTAGACTAGGTACTGAGGTAAGAGAAAAACTCTCCTGGATTTCATGAAATATCTTAGGTAATTTGACACAGTTATTTAATTTAATCCTCACATAGACTATACAAAATATTTATAACAGTTACCATTTTCTAGGATGAAAATACTGATACTCATCATATTTAGTGACTTCACGGTAAGATTTAAGCATTAAGATTCAAACTCAAATCTTCTGACTGAAAAATAAGCCCCTCTTATTGGCTCTTTATTGTATTATTTAATAATGACACCAAAATTAGTTGATTTAGTCTGGTATACCACTTTATGAGACTTTACTAATGAAGGGGTTGGTTTTAATTAAGAAAGAAGAATATATTGCAAAAAAATGTTAATTTTAAATAAATGTATTTAATCAGTGGGAGGCTTTTTATTAAAAATTCCAAGAACTTTTAAGAAGTATGTGATTTCTAAATGTCGCAGAAACAAGAAAGTTATGCTTTCTTGACCTTTTCATTTAAGAACGACAACAAAATTTCTGAAAGTAAAATGGGGGAATTGGTTCCATGAGTGAATCACATTAATTTACTCTGGAATGAAATTAGTTATTATGAAAGTAAAAATTATTAGACAAAATATATGTAAAAGAAACAATATTAGAGCTTCGCAGTGGAAGGCCTCCTCATTTTTATGGCAGTTAGTGAATCAGTACTGGGAATTTAAGGAATGAATTTTTTGGACTTGTAAACTGCATTGACTGTGTCAAGAATAAGAAGTGTTCTGTAATTGGCTTGATTCTCATTGGCTTAGCTCCTTCAAGACTTTTTCCGATAATGATAATAATTACAGATGGATTTATAAAGATATTCTCTCCAGATATATATTCATCTGGAAATCTAATTGAATATATTAGTATTTATGGGTGATTATCAATCAATCAAGTATCTGGTTTGCCACTAGCCTCAGCATCTTTTTATTTCCTAAAGTTACAAATTTTTCCCATTGCATTTTTCTCTGGTTGAAGGGTAGAATCAACAGGGCTGTTCCCTTTCTGATGGAATTCTTGCTCATTTCATGGTTACTTGTTTTCTCACAAAGTGAGATTATTAACGATCACAGAATGAGTAATAGAAACACAATGTAGATGCTCAATACATAAAAGTAAATTCTTTGCTCAATCTGGAAGTCATTTTCCTCTGTGCACTATCCCTGATTACATGCTTCTTGTTAATCATTTCCCTTTGGAGACACAACAGGCAATGCAACTGAATGTCACAGGTTTCTGAGACCCCAACACAGAAGCTCATGTGAAAGCAATGAAAGTTTTGATATCTTTTATCATCCTCTTTGTCTTGTATTTTATAGGATTGTCATAGAATTATTGTGTTTTATTGTGCCAGAAAACAAATTGCCATTTATTTTTAGTATGATAACCACATCCCTCTATCTATAGGGGCACTCGTTTATCTTAATTCTAGGAAACAGCAAGCTAAAGCAAGCCTCTTTGAAGGTAGTACAGCATTTAAAGTGCTGGACAAAAGAGAAACCCCTCAGAACTGCATAGACAGGCATGGGGAGACATAGATGCTCTATGAGAATAAACTAGTGAGGAAAGGCTTGAAGATGTTTCCTTTACACAAGATTTTTGCATTGGTTTTAACTATGTTATTGAACATCACTAAATATTCCATAATTATTTCAATGACACCTCAGGAAATATCACTCTTTAATGAGATTTTAATCTCATGTGCAAATTCAGTGGCTCAGTCAGTTTCCTTACTCTGCGACTTCTTCTTACACATCTCCCAGGAAAAAACAACTCAGAGACTATACACTGTAAAGATAATGATGGTGGGAATAAGCTTCTAAAATCAGACTTTTCATTGTGCTTTACTTGACTTCCCTGAAGCATTGGCACCCTTTCACCAAGACAATCCAAAGAAAAGAAATGAAAACAAAGAAAGTTACGATCAATCTTGACATTTAGAACACGGAAGTTGGAGACAGAGACAGAAGTACTTCTTCTGAGTTTACCATTTTAATTCTTTAAAAGGTTATGTTTATTTTCAGTTTAAATCTTAAAGTCTTTTTTTTTCCTTTTTTTTTTTTTTTTCTAGTTTGTGTTTGATGTTGCAGCAGTAGTCACAGTAGCAGGTGTAGCTCTGTGAAAAATAGCTCAGGAAGCAGACTGCCTATGGGGATGAGGACATTAGATCACTGATAAAATGAGTTTTTATATTCTTAAATCCACTGATTTGAAATGAAGCAAAATCATGAACCAATTAGGGTTAAGTAAAGATCCTGCTAGAAGTACAGATCCAAAGTATTCAACATGGTTACTGAGTTAAGCCAAGGACACAAATTGACCCAGGATAGACCCGATATGAAGTGTAAAATATTCTACTCTAGGGTTTCTTACACACATATATATTCCTACACACACTTGCACTCACAGACATATTTCAGATCTTGATTTTTTTATATACAACCCAAGTTGTGAAGTGAGTGACTTATGTTGGAAACTTGATGCCTGGAAGATTTCTAAATATAAAAGCTTAATTCATTCAATAAATATATTTTGAATATTGACTCTGCTAAGTGCTTGAAGATATTTACTAAATAAGAGCCCAGTATAAAGAATAAGATATTCTAATAGACAAACAAATAAATAACAAACATTAATTTAATTATTTTATGCTTTTGAGAGAAAAAAGCTAAAAGATGCTAAGCAAATAACCTGACTTGGTCCTGGGAATAGAGATGTCACTGAGGTTGAGATAGTTTAATTTGAGATCTGAAAATTACATAACAGTATGATCGGCAGAGCAGGAGAGATTTGGGATATGGAAGCAGCTTTTGAATAGGTCTTCAGGCAAGAAGGAATATAGAGCATTCCAGAAAATGAAAAGTCTAGTATGACTACTATATAGAAAATGCATTATTTTAAAATAAGTTAAGGGAAATTTCAATAGAGAATTTTATAAATTCCTTCCAGAATTGATAAATTGCCCTGTAGAAATATTAAACTAATATTTCTATTAGTTTAAATATTAGTGAAAAAAACAGCTATCCTATTTCAATTTTGAAACCAAGGTTATGTTTAATGTCATTACTTTAATCACAAAAACATCTTTTTAATTTTCATATATTTGATTATTAGTTACATTAAGAATTTTTATAGAATTATTAACAAATGGCATATAAATTTTCACATATAAATTATTAATAAATGACATAAATGTTGAAAATTATTAATTTGTTTACCTCTTATTTTTTTATGCCTATGGTTTTTCTTACCAATTTTGTAACACTTTGTATATTAACATTATACCATATATGTAGTATAAGCTTTTTATTAATTTGTAAATAACTTAGCTTGTGGTGTTTGGTGAAATAAATTGATAATTTATATGAACTCGAATCTATATGTTTCCCTTTGTGGTTCTACTACTGCTATTTTTGCGAATTTTGGTTGAGTTTTACTGTTACATGTTCCTTTTTCTGATAAAATAATACAGTATTATTGCACCTAAAATAAAAATCACAGAAAGGTCTGAAGAAGTTAAGATTATGCATATTTACAATACTCAACTGTTAACTTGTTCTCACATTGATTTCAAGATAAATTTTAAAGATAGATATACATACATAGGTAGATTGATAAGATTATAGATCATTTTTATTTTCTTCATTTAGTTTTCAGTTAATTTTTAGATTATAATTTATGCAATAATTAAGAAATCAGGGAAATATAATTAAACAAAAGACAAGATGCATAAATAAAATGTTTGGTTAACTTTCCTTGAGAAAAAAGCTAAAAAGCATTCCTCAGCATTTTTATGAACTATATAATTACTAACTCTGATGTTTGCTAGTCTAATGTCTAACATCTGATTATTTAGTTTATCGTTTGTACTGACTCTGGATTATGACTGCTGGTTATCATATTTATTTATATTCTCTTTTGAACTCAGTTTCATTAGAACTTTATCTGTGGAAGTTCTTTGAGGTCAAGTTTATAGTGTACTTTACTAAAAAGAATTTAACTTTTCTTGTGAGGCTGACAGAGGACCCCATCAGTCTTGGACCTCTTTAAATTAAATTTTCAATTTGTAATTTTAGCCACGAAGACAGTAAAGGCTAGTAGTACAAATTCTGGTCCCAAATATACACGTGTGCAAGGCTATTATTAGATATTCTCAGAACAACAAATCTTCACATTCTTCCTTCAATTCAGTGTTATGGTTGAGAGATAAGTACCCTTAATTTTAACTTGATGGACATATATTATTTTCTCATTGCCCTTTAAAGAATTACCTTTCAGAGGTCCTGGTTTATTGACAGTATTTATCTCATTTCCAGTTTTGGAGAGTCTCGAATTAGATACCTTATCATACAAGCATATGGTCCTTTAAAACTTAAGCTCTAGTAAAAGGAGATTGGAAATGCCCCAGAGGTTCTATTTTCAGTACTTTTTTCTCTCTCAAAATTTGTGCTTTCCCACAATTTTGGCATCTGACAGCTGGGCCATGCTCTTAAAATAATTCTAAAGACTTGTTTTCCATATTTTTATGTATTTTGAGCTGGAGGTATTTTTCCAGACATCTGGTTTGCATATTCTCAAAATAAGAGTTGATTGTTCTTTTTCTAGTCTCTTTTCAATCTTCTGGGTGTTTTTAGTGTATGTTTTTGGTATAGTATATTTAGTATAGTATAAACACCTATATATTTTCTGCCTAAATATTGATTTAGATACCTTCCACAATGTTGACACATAGCTCTTAAATTGTCATTCAGTTCCAAGAATTTCAAAATATCCTTTGTAATTTTCTTCTAATTCAGGAGTTATTAAACAGAGTAATTTCTAGTTATATGAGATATGTGATGATAATTTTTGTGTTGAAATTTCATTTTACTGAAGTTAGATTAGACAACATATTTAGCCTAGGATAAGATTTATTTGGCATAATATATGATCTCATCTTGTGAATAGCCCATGTTTTCTTGAAAGGAGTTGAATGATGCTAAAGATGAATTTGTATGTATTAGATGAACCATGTTAATGATATTACATGTCTCTATCCATGTTTCTAATATGACAACTTGAAGCAGATAAGTAATAAACATACATTCATAATTATTTGTCTCAGTGTAATTTTTTCATTTATAGCTGCATTTAACTTGAAGCAGTATTGATAAGTTTATGTGATTTGGTGGTTATTACTTTTATTATGATTATTTTCTGTACTGATATGGAAATCCCTCTGTTGCTCACTCAGGTTTTGCTTTAATTTTATCTTGTCCATGTTAAAAATCATTAATTTTATTACTTTGCTTCATATTTGATTATTATGTGTTTTCCATGAGTGTATTTCAACATTTCTATATATTTTTTATTGTCTCCTGTAGAAAACAAATCTCTGATTTTTGCTATTTTATCTAATTTTCGAATCTCAAATTTATGATCACTGAGTAAACATTTTTATACTATTGTAATTGCAGTTATATCCATTTTCTATTTTCTCATGTCTTTGTTTTTTATGCTTCCTTCAAGTTTTTTCTCATTTCCTATCTTCTATGAATATCAAATATATATCTTTTAATCTATCTGGATTCCTTTAAAATTTCATGTATTTTTATTTTATTCATTTTGAAACATTATTCTGAGGAAATCATAGCTTTCACCAGATTGTCAAAGATTCCACTGTACAAAAAAAATTTGTCTTCAAGTTCAAACAAAAAGAGAAAACAAACTATTAGAAAATAGATGAGAACATAAGGTTTTCCCGATGATTTACTAGAAAGTTAGAGACTATTTAAAATGAGTTGTCTGAAAATAAAACCATTGTGGCAGCATTCCATTCTTGATTTATAAACGTGAAGAGTAAAGTCATTTGCCTGACTTGATCATCAATAATTAGTAGCACAACGATAGAGAAAATGTCAGTAAAAGACGGAAGATTTTTACCAATGCACAACACACAAATATTGGTAAACAATATTTCAACAAGGAAAATAAAATGAATTTGAAGAAACATCTCAGAAGGTAGGTTTATGTTTGATCACTACAAATAACTAGCGATATGAGAAATGACTGCTTGCTTCCTAACATTTTATGTGTTCTAGTAGAAACAAAAATAATCAATGAACTGCACATTTCTAAAATAAATTATTTCTACAATGAAAAGAAATCTGAACTTTGTCAACTAGGATTTTTTTTAACCTCTCAGTGCTAAGATGAAATCTAAAGAAAAACTAACCTAAAGAAATTGTTCGTTGAGAACAAATAACATGAGATCATTTGCATTTTATTTCTAGCAAGGAAAGATAGACAAAGCTGGCATTCCAATAGGCATAGGCCCTTAGGTAACTCTGCTCATATGCTATAGTGTATTTCCATTTCTATTTGAATATAGGCAGAATACCTTCCCCAAACTGATCCATACTTCTAAAGTAGGGAAATAGAGATATATGAAAAAAGACTAGGACTCAGAAGGCAAAGCAAGATTCTATATCTGAGTTTATCAAGAAATTCACTAATGTCAGTTATTAATCATCTGCATACATGATTTCTTTTTGTCTTTATCTTTACTGATTTTACAAATTGACCCCAGAGTATTTCTGTTTCCCAATGATAACCTTTAACCTGCTTCATTCAATTCCTCAAAGTTTACTATTAAAATGTTAATTAAAATAATCCAATTCTACATACTTTGATATGGTCTGATCCTGTCAGTTAAGATGCAAATCAATTTCTTTACTCTAGTGAAGATCTTTTCAGAGTACTGCCTTTTTAATGACTTTTGTCATGACAAGCATTATATATGCTTTTTGTGCTGTATAACCTGATGCTTCTTCAGAAACAAACCACAGAGAACATTAAATAAAGCCCAAATCTCACTTAATAGAATGACATCAGCTATTTGCCTTCTTATAAAAAACTGCAAGTTTAATTTTTATCTCGTTATTATGTCCAGGAATATTTTATCACATGAACAAAAACAGCTGAAGCATTATCTCATTCACTATCTTGTGATATTACTGTTTGTTTGTTTGTTTAATAATAAATAATATTTAATATCAATTTAAAAATAAAATTTTAAGACGTGTTGGTATGTGTGTTTGTTTCTGTGCGTATATACCTTGTTATTTATAACTAGTTAATATTTATAATTTAATAATATAGCTGGTGCAAAATTTATAACTAAGAAAATTCAAAGTATATATGAGTAATGAATTAGTACAGATAGCACAGTCTCACATATCTATTAGGATTTTTAGCTTTCTAGATCTTTCTGAGTCCTCTCCACAGCTCAGATTGATTTCTTCTTCCTTTCTTTCTAACAAAAAGAGACTGTGGGTTTTGACGGATTTTTCTGTGTATTGAGGCTACTCAGGTACAAAGCAAAAACATTCCAAGAATGTTTAACCAGAGTTCTCTGGATCTCCTTTACTGACATTATTACAATTTAGAGTATATTCTTCCTTATTTTTTTGTAAAGTTTCTTCCTTTCTTTTCTTTTTATAGACACTCATTAAAAAATATTTCTCACAGCTATCTAAATATTAAATAAAACTGCATTTACTTGTGCTTTCTACAGTGTATTTTCAATCTCTTTCTAGATACTAGCATATCATATAGCCTATGCCAATATATACTAATAAAATAATTTTTTGGTTAGCCAGATTAAAGATCAAGTCATCTATAAGGGGTTTAAAAATATGATTAATCTCAGATTAACCAATTGGAATAAAAAATTTCAAAAGTTAATATTAAAATACTTTTTGAAACTGAGCGATGTTACATGAAGATTTATTGTACTATCCTGTTTTCTTTCTATATGTTTGTATTTTCATAATGGATGTTAAAAAACATTTAAATATGATCATCACTTTTTAAAAAATTTGTGTGTTTTTTTGATGGTTTTATTTTTTAATTTTGCATCATACTACTATTATTATTTTTTAAATATTTAATATTTCCTTTATCAATTTATTCTCTGTACCTATGAGCTTGTGTTGTTGTTGTTGTTGTTGTTGTTGTTGTGTTTGTTGGTTTTTCTATTTCACATGTAAAAGAGATCAAAAGGTATTTGTCTTCCTCTGACTGACTTATTTCATTTAGCATAACACCATCAAGTTTTATCTATATTGTCACAAATGACAAGATTTCATTTTTTATAACTCAATAATATTCTGGTGTGTGTGTGTGTACACATCCCACATTTTTTTTTATCTATTCATCTGTTCATGAACACTTAAGTTATTTCTATATTTTGGCTATTGTAAATAAAGCTGCAATGAACATGATGATTTTTTATAGTGGCTGTACCGATTTACATTCCAACTAACAGTGCACAAATGTTCCCTTTTCACCATGTTCTTTCCAACATTTGTTATTTCTTGTCTTTTCAATAACAGATATGCATTGCTATCTTGTGGTGTTAATTTACATTTCCCTGGTGATTAATGATGTTGAGATTTTTTTTAATGTAGCCGTTGGCCACATGTATGTCTTTTTTTGGAGAAATTTTGGAGATTTTTCCATTTTTAATTGTTCGCTTTTATGTTATTGTGTTGTATGAGTTCTTTATATATTTTGGAGGCTCCGACCTCAGGCAAAGGGCTCTGGATTTATAAATGATTTAGGATTGGAAATCAGGTAAAATTCATGTATATTCCTGTGTCAACTCAAGTTAGTTTTTTGGTCACCAGATGAAGATTTTCTCCTGCTATAAAGATCAAATAGAATTTTAGTAGGCTACTCATTCTTTTATTACTAAAAACATCATGATCAATTAAGCACCACCAAAGGTATTTGAACATCAAAGTATTCTAATTCCCACTGGGTTCCTTGCTATTCAATATAGTATTTGTGTCTATTTTGCATCTTTTGTTAAGGCCTCAACATTTCAGGATTCCATTATCACCATTGAAAACAGGGAAACTCATCTCAAGCATCTCCGACCATCATAACTTCTGTTGAGAAAAAAGATTTTATAGAGCTTTTTTTTTTATTAGTAATTCCCTCAACAATGTACTTTTCAATGCCCTCGCAAATGAAGTGTCCTTTGAGCTCTCTTAGGTCATATAATGGGGAGATGGAAAATTACATAAGATAAATTCACTCTAATACTCCTGTGTTCCTAAATTGTTAGATTATTTCTTCCGTCAGTTCTAGCATTAAACCTCATATAATGTAAATAAAAATGTATTTCAAGCATTAGACAACCAAGCTAGTAAACTGTTAAAATTGGCTACACAAGCTTACACATTAAACCCAGAATCTATGAAGGAGCAGCTATATCAGTATGTTGACCCACATACAATATTATATTATATTTGCTCTAAAACCCTTAAAAGCTATTCTCACATGTATTCTTCAGATGTCTATCATTACAAATGAGCAAAATCTTGCAATTCTTTTGGAGTATAAATGTTTTCCTTTTTGATCAGACTTTGTGATTGCCTTTCTTTCTCTCCTCCTCCACCCATTGCCTGAAGCATGCTGACCTGTAACTTTGGTTATCGGTTTAGAGCCAATAAATGGTTATTGAAGTAGATTTTGAGGAAAATAAGCATCCCTTTGCATGGAAACTTTTCCAGGTGAGGTTACTACAGAGCTTTCAAGCAAAGCAAGACTAATGCCCTGTGACCTGGAAAGATTGGCTGCTTACATTAGAAAATAAGTTTAAGAACCTCAGCTTTATTTATCCAAGTTCACATAGATGTCATCATTCCCAGTGTGAAGTTCCTACTTTTCCATCATTGTTCTAAATTTCATTTGGTGAGAATATACATCTTATATAGTAATTCTCTTATATAAACAATTAACTTTTACATCTGGCTTACAGCTACAAAAAGATAAGATAATCTTTCAGGACCGCTATATAAGATCATTGATTGTCTGACTGTCACCCACTGAATATTTAAAATATTAAATTGTCATCAATTATCCCATGCAGTTAGATGTAGCCATACCACTCACAGTCCTTTTAGTCATTATTAATATAATAAGAGTCAAGAGAAGTAGCCACTCTATTGGTAAGCATATAAGAGAAATTGTCATTTAAATAAAGGTAGCATCTCAAAGCAGATGGCTAGCCAATTGTAGTGAAATAAAGTTGTATCCATACTTGACTATATATGTGTGTGCATACTCAAAATTAATTTAAAAAAATTTTTCCATTAAAAAAAAGCAAACCATGAGAGCAATAGAGAAAAATATTTAAAAATTTAATAAAAAATACTTTTCTAACTATAACTCAAAATCCAGAAGTCGTAAGAGAAAAGATTGATAAGTATAACTATATAAAATTTAAAACTTCTATTTGCATTTTAAAAAATATAAGAAAAGGCTAATGACACATAATAAATTGGGAAAATATTATCAATTCACAACATAGAAATGCCAATCTTTCTTATATAAAGACCTAGAAATTCATAAAAATGTAGAAAAATGAGCAAACCATATAGAGTTTAAAAAACCAAATTCAAAAGGCTCTTAAATATATGAGAAGACACTTGACTCCTAACACCACCTAATGCCACCTAATGCCACCTAATAGGTGGGGTTTTTTGTCTCCATTTCTTATACTCAGTGTCTGTTACTACCAGTATTCTTAAAATACATGTGCAAATAATGTTGGGGCATTTGTTTGAGGTCATCACCTCAAGTCCTTTGCCCCTGACAAGGCAGCTTCTCCAGTTAAAGCAAAACCTGAAATCTTCCAGCTTACATGTTAAGTTGGTAAAATATTAAAGTCAATGCAAAAGAATGCCAGTATAGTTTGGTTTATTGTTTTATTAATTTAGATGCTGTATGCTTTAAGTCATAAAACAAGGCGGGGGAAGTATACAAATAATAAAAATTTGATCAAATATGTTTTATCTTTGAAATGGGTATCCATTATTATAAACGCTTATTAAGAAGATGACACCAGATTTAACCATAACAGGTGACATACAAATACAAATTCTGAGGTGAAGCAGAGTAACAACGGGTACAACTCCGGCATCCCCAGCATTCAGTCCTTCACATTATAGGGTGAAAGAGCCAAAAGTCAAAAGAGATGTCCTTTCTAAGAAATTGAAAAGTACTACTATTCTACATGAGTGATCCTATTTAACAAAGTTAAAGTGACTTTGAGACTGAAATTTTTAACTGTGTATACTTTAAATTCACAGTTGTTTGTAAGCTTCAAAACGTGCATTTGCACAAAATGAGTCACAATTTTGGGGCTTTGTCAATCTTTAGAGATGGTAATAATGCCACATCTCCAAATTAAATTTTAGTTTTATTTTCCAAGTAATTGATTCTTTCTTGAAGTTTCTGGTCAATGACTCACACTGATGACAATAAAATATGCCAAGCTTAAAATGAGAAAGGTTGTGCAAATCCAAGAAATCAGATCCGTTTCTATTTGCATCTTAGAGTCTTACCATCATCACTCCACATAAAGAAATTACTAGCCTCAATCAGTGAGGCAGTTCCAGCCCAAAGCAAAACTGTCTCTCTTCTTGACCTGAATCACAGTAGGAAAAGAAGACAAAAACAATTGTTGCGTGACCTATGTGGCAGACATATATATCATTCTTCACTGGTCAACTGAAGGTTAATTCATCATTAGTGATATCCAAAATCAGAACTCTCTGTGACATGCCAAATACAATGGAGGCAATATACATGATCTTGATTGCTGGTGAATTGATTATAGGAATTTTGGGAAATGGATTCATTGTACTGGTTAACTGCACTGGCTGGCTCAAAAAGAGAGATATCTCCTTGACTGACATCATCCTGGTCAGCTTAGCCATTTCCAGAATCTGTTTGTTGTGTGTAATATTTTTAGATGGCTTCGTTATGCTTCTGTCTCCAGATACATATGACCATGGTGAACTAATGAGCATTTTGGATGTTTTCTGGACACTCTGCAATCATTCAAGTGTCTGGTTTACCTCTTGCCTTAGCATCTTCTATTTACTCAGGATAGCCAATATATCCCACCCGTTCTTCCTTTGGCTGAAGCTAAAAATTAACAGGGTCATCCTTGGGATTCTTCTTGTGTCTTTTCTCAGCTCCTTAATTTTTAGTATTTCATTGAATGAGGACTCCTGGCATCATTTCAAGGTCAATCATGAAGAAAATATAACTTGGGAATTCAAAGTGAGTAAAATCCCAAATGCTTTCAAACAGATTACTCTGAATCTAGGTGCTATACTTCCTTTTGTTCTTTGCCTGATCTCATTTCTCTTGCTACTTTTCTCCCTTTTTAGACACACCAAGCAGATGAAATTTCATGCCACGGGGTTCAGAGACCCCAGCACAGAGGCCCACATGAGGGCCATACAGGCAGTGATAATCTTTCTGCTGCTCTTCAGTATGTACTATGTAGCCTTTCAGGTAGTAACCCCTAGTCTTCTGATTCCCCAGGGAAAATTAGCAGTGATGATTGGTGGAATAATAGCTGTCATTTTTCCATCGAGCCATTCATTCATCCTGATAATGGGAAACAGTAAGCTGAGAGAGGCTTTTCTGAAGGTTCTAAATATTTTGAAATGTTTCCACATAAGAAGGAGCTCATTTGTTCCTTAGATAATTGTGAGTACAAGGAGAAAGAAATCATCAAATACACTCTCCCCTCTCCCAATTGACTATATTCATTTTTTTATTATATGTTATTGGAAAATATTAATAACTATCATTATTCTAAATTTTCCCTTGTGTTTTTTACTTGTTTAATTTTGAATCTAATGTTATCATTGAGCCACATATGTTTCTTTGTTTTCATAGGAAAACTCAATCTGAATTTAAGCAAAATTTCATATTGCTTAAATGCAAAGAGGTTCTACTTCTTTTTGCCATACACCGGCAAAGCCTTTGAACTGAATGAATAGAAGAATTTCAGGTAAACAGGCTGTAGGGAAGAGATTTTAAAACACATCAACCTTTCATATAAAATCAATCATGTAAAAAACTGCCTACTTTGTCTGAACCAAAAGACACTCCTTATCTTTTCTGCCTTATCATTTCTGGAATGATTTATCTTTAACAGGAAGGGGAAAAACACTTCAGTAAGAGTTTGCCTTGGGTGAAACATAATGTGGGAAAAGAGGTGTGATCTCAAGAATGAAGTTTTGACCATGGAAGGGAGAGGTTGTACAGTTAGGAATATATATGCCAGAACTACGTTGGGAAACATGGTTGAGAGTCCCAACGGTTTGTTATTCTATAAGTAATCCAGCTGGTGATGCTAGTTTTAGGAGTCAAGTCCTAAACATTCTTTGAAATATTCTCTCCACCTTTATAAACTTAAGAATTTTTGAAATGTTTTTTCCCTTAGCATCATTCTCTTTTCTAGTTTGTTTCAGATAATATTTTACAGATGGGTTTTTAAAAATTATTTACGTCATGTTTTCCTATTACACATTATATACATGTAAGAAATGGGGGAAAATATTATATATGAAATTTACATTGGGGGACTACTTAAATACAAGAAGAACCCTAATTTGTGATATGTGATTCAAATTTATTGTGTGCTAAATCATGTATCCCAAAGCAGAATAAATCTAATTTTTTGGTAGAATCTATTTCCTAGAAATACTGTTTGGTTAAAAAACAAACAAACAAAAAAACCCCTATGTTTTTAAGAAATGTGATTGCTCAGCTAGAGAAATGACTACTATGCAGAATATGAGCTCATAAATCTTATAAAAGGAGTTAATTCTAACTAGAATAATTTAAAATGTGAATTTCTTAATTTTAGATGAAAATGTTAATTATCTAAGAGACATTTTGGAAAGTGAATTGTCATGGATAGCATTTCCCATATTATTACTTTTATATATATGTATATTTTTTAGTGGGTCTTTGGGTTTATTGTATAATTGAATAAAAGATACAGTTTAAGCATCATTTGCTATTTACAGTAGTTACTCTGCTGGACATTGGGATAAGATAATATGCCAGCCTTTTTCATCATATTTGCTTATTCTTTATATTAAAAACTTTCCTATTGAAAGGCCCCACTATTACTTATAGTAGTACTGTAAGCAGATTGAAAGGTTAAAAGAAATAAAAATGAATAATACACACTCATGAAGACAGACATGCAAAAAACAATAGATGAGATAATGCTGCTTTAATGTTAGTCTTTACTTTTAAGCCATTCAGAGTAAGAATTCAAATCAGGTTTCACTGCAAGGAAAAAATATTAACTGTTCTATAAACCTGGGCATTTCCCATATTAAATGAAAGTAAAGAAAACAAAACTGTATCTGGTATATTTCACTTTTTATAAACATAGACAACAAATTCTTAATAAATATTGCTATGTATCTGCCTGGCTAATAACATTATGCCATTTATAATTAGATTTGTATTATAGCCTTTCTTAATTAACTATTTATATGAAAACAACAATTATCATCTGAGTGAATGTTGACTCTCTATAATCTGATTGCACTGATTGTTTCCAAAACTAAAATTCATTTCCACTAGGAGAACTGACTTGTAAGAAATTTATAACTTATGATGATGTAAATGATGTTTCATTTATACATTTTGATTTTTAACAAGCACATATTTTTGTTTGTTCTCTGTAGCTCCTTATTCAAATCTCAATTTGACCAAATATGCTGAATATACTAGCATGAAGTCTATTACAAATTCATGAAATATGATATCTTTTAATTTGTATGAGAATGGTTTTAACCAAACATTTCAGTTATCACTCACTAAAGGGTGATAATTATAATTTACACAGCCTACAAAGCTAGTCAAGGTGTTTGGAGCAATCAGTTGGTTTATTCTTCATGAATGTAGAAGCGATCTTATTTCCGAGGATATCTGGGCACTTCTGGAATGATATCAAAGTCATTGATATTAAAATGAAAACATTATTCTATGATTTGAAGAATTTATTTGTTTTGTTTCAATTGGTTATATGTAAATTAGCCTATCTGCAGTGATATTTGAGATTGGGGTATTTGTTCTATCAACATGCTCAGTATAGAAGATAATGTCTTATGATCATAATAACTGGAGAATCTATAGTAGGAATTTTGAGAAATAGATACATTGGACTGGATTGACTGGATTAAGAAAAAAAAGATCTCCTCAACTGACTACATCTCCAGAATTTGTTTGCTCTGTGTAATGGTGCTCAATGGCATCATAATGGTTTTATACTCAGATGTTTATAAAAATTATAAGCTAAAAATAGTTGATACCTTCTGGACACTCATCCACGACGTCAGTACAAGAACTTCCAACTGCCTCAATGTCTTCCATTTCTTCAAGATAGCCGATTTCTGCCACCCACTTTTCTTCTGGCTGGAGTAGAGAGTTTACAGGGTAGTTTGCTGAATCCTGCTGCAATGCTTGCCATTTTTTTGTTAAGTAGACTAATGCTAGCAATGAGACTAATTATGATTTTGGGTTTTAAATTGCAAAACATAAGAGAAACTTCACTGAATTGTTTCATGTAAGTGTAATTCAATACTTCAACCCGTTTTCACTCTTTAACCTCATAGCGATTGCCCCATTTACTCTGTCATTGATCTCATTTTTTCTTTTAATTATATCTTTACGGAGACACATGAAGTGAATGAAATTGAATGTTACAGGCTGTAGAGATCCCAGCACAGAGGCCCACTTAAGAGCCATGAAAACTGTTACTTCATTTCTCTTCCTCTTTTTTGTATACTATCTGGCTCCTCTTTTGGCAACATTTAACTACTTTATGAAGGAAAGAAAGTTAGCTGTGATATTTGAAGAGGTTATAGGAATTCTCTACCCCTCAGGTCTCTCACTTATTTTAATTATTGGAAATAACAGACTGAGGCAGGCATCTGTCAGGATGCTGATATGTGGAAAAACAGCATGTGTGATGTAAACCTTGGCTGTAAAAATGGACTTTAAAAGCAAATTTTATTTTCTAATAAAAATACAATTTTCTTGTAGGCCCATTGTCAATTTTTTTCCAGTTATCCCATTTATTTTGGGTATATATCTTTAAGTGTTATTGAGACCACTAACACACCAAAGAATACATTCTTTACATCTCTTTATACTCCTAGACATTCTCATCTTCACCCTCCAAAAATTTCAAGGCCCATATTTCTGCTTTTGCCCTTTGACTGCAAATGTTAGGCATGTATTGCCTAGTTAAAGTTCTTTACGATTTGACATTGACCCACTGTGAAGTGCACCCAAGCCACACTAACTGATTTCTCACTTTTTTTCTATCATACACTTTGCTGACCCTTAACTGAGTTCCCTTCATGGTTCTGCTGAGTTACTCTCATTTGACTTATTAACTATGAACTTAGTTTTACCCTGTCTTGTTTCTGGTTCAGTTTCCCAGTTTTGTGTCTCTGCCTTTCCAAGTCAGTGATGCTTTAGGTGGTCTACCAGGTGATATTTGCTAGTTGACCTTTCTCTAACATCTTTTATTTATTTCTCTTGAAATTAAATTTCCTTCTAAATAACTTGCATTTCAGGCAGCACGAAGATAGAAATAGAATCCACTCAAAAATCTTCCTCTAAGGTGTGTCCTTTTGTGCTCTTCACAATTTGGATGGAGGCAACTATTATGTCAGACTTTGTTCTTATTTCTTTCCTTAATAAGATCCGAGAAGTTTTCATTCAGGATTTAAGAAAAGAAATTAATTGGGAAGAAATTACTGTACACAATGGAATAACTAAATACCATCACTAAAAATTCACTATGTGTTCATACAGAGTAAACTACAAAAAAAAGTCATTAATAAAATGTGATTCTGTTCAAATTCTTCTTCACTAGTATTATTGAAATACTTGATCTGGCACATCTAAGGGCATGTTCGTTCTGATCTGACTGAGCATTTTTGCTCCCACCATTGCCTAGGTCTTATTCTGGTCTATTTCAATCTACTAATTTCCTTTTATTATAACTAAGGTATTAATTACCTAAAGATTATCATTTTTTCTATGTATAATTATATACAATTAGTCTTAGGGACATAAGACTTTTTCTAATGTGCTAGCTATTTAGATTGCTATTTGTTATATTAGAAAGAATTGATATTCCTGTGATAGAATATATTAATATATTCTATAAAATACCTGCAGATTCTATGCTGAGATAAACTTTCTGTCATTCTGCAGGTTTAGATGGAATAAATATTTAATAAGATTAATACTTTGGGGAAGATTTTTCTGCATTAATCTAAAGCCCTTCCTTCCATGTTTTGTTTTCTGTATCTCCAATGTTTCAAATATTTCCATCGACCATGACTGAACTTCAAAGTGGTAAGCTTGTGACATAATTCTCCCTTGCATAATTTTTTTTTATTGTAGTAAAAACATTCAATATAAGATCTACACTTTTAACAAGTTTTTTAGTGTACAGTACTGTTCTGTCAACTATAGGCCCTGTGTTTTACCGTGGATCTCTAAAATTATTCATCTGGCATAAGTGACACTTTTTACTTGTTGAATATCAACTCTCCACTTCTCCTTCCCCTCAGGCCTTGGCAATCACTGTTTTACTCTCTGATTCTATGAGTTTGGCTACTTTAGATACCTCATATGAAAGAAATTATATGGTATTTATCTTCCTGTAACTAGCTCATTTCCTTTAGCATAATGTTCTCCAGGTTCACACATGTTTTTTCCTATTTCAAAATTTCTTTTTTTTTTTAAGACTGAGTAATATTCTATTGTTTCCATATACTACATTTTCTTTATCCATTCATCTGTCAATGGGAATTTCGATTGTTTCTACATTTAAGTTATTGTGAATAATGTTGCAATAAAGAGAAGAGTTAAAATTGCCTCTTGAAATTTTTTATTTTATTTCTCTTAGAAATATACACAGAAGTGAGGTGATGGATCCATAGGTCAGTGTATTTTTAATTTTTTTTTAAAAAGTTCATATCCTTCTTTATAGTACCTGCATTGTAACTTCCATGTTTTACAACACTAGTAAGCATAAAATCTACAATTATTTGTGAGAAAAATTAGTCTAAAATTTATTTGGCAAAGATGTTATAATTATTGTGAATGCTATATTTACCTGGACACTAGGGAGAAGAAAATGATGTGCTTGTGTCAGTGATCATTTCCTTAGGAGAGTGGTCACCTATGAAATGACTACATAATAAAGCAATTTGCCCAATAATCAGGGCTATGTCTCAAGAATGAAGGTTTGACCTATAAGGAAGGATGAGAGAAGAATTGCATTACCAAGGAATGTATGAATACCCCAGAATTATTCCATGGAAACATTATGTAATAAAGTGTTCCTCAGTAACGCCAAATTAGAAAAGCTACTTCAAAACGAGAGTTGGTCCATAGACATAAGGTAAATTTAATCATTAATCTCCTGCTAACAGGCAAGAAGGACTAAGGATCTAGATATTCAGATGCAATTTGGAATGGGAAGGGGAGGGAATAGAATGAAACACAGGATTTTCTTTTCTTTCCTCTTGTGTATTTTTGAAATATTTTAAATGAAAAGGAATAATCTAAAGGTAATTAATACTCTTCTTTATTATGGTTCCTTCGCCTTATTATATAAAGCATGACAAAGTGAATGACCATTAAATGTTACTTGACTAATAAGATGGCACTGTTTTGAGACCTTGTGCCATATAATTGTTGTTCATCTGAGGCACTAAGATAAAATAAGTTGAAATGTTTTTTAGAACCAAATAATCTATATTTAGTGTTCATCTTTTAAATTCCCAAACTTTGTTAACCCAAATTTTGGATTTTTAGCAGTAATTAATATTATTCAGCAAAATGAAGATTTCTCTATAAATTTCAATTTTAGACTATTTTCTAATTGCCAGAAAATAAATCCTTGAGGTTTAGATTTGCCAGATAAAATATAGGACGCCCACTTAAATTTAAATTTAAGTAGTTATCTCATGCATTTGGAATATATACTAAAAAAATGTATTGTTTATTTGGAATTCAAATTTAACTGGGTGCTCTGAGTTTTTATTTGCTAAATCTGGCAGGCTGTTGAGGTTACTAGTATGAATCGCAGATTAATGAATCCAAAATTTGCAGAAGGTAGCCTGAGAAAGACAGTGTAAGACCTTGAGAGAGCATCGATCTAATTTGCATCTTTATAAGCTGTAGCTCTGCCTAAATTAACCATGTGTGGAAACGTAAAACTTACTGGAAAGGGAAACGGACATACAGCAGCCAGGCCAAGGGTTGCCAGCCACGTTATTTGTGAAGACTAATTAAGTTTTAATGAAATAGCTACAGCCTTTATTTGCCATTCACGTCTCCATCACAAGACAGACTACAATAAAAGAAGTAAAGAAAATTACAGCAAAAGCTAAGAAGTAGATGTAGATATCAAACTACATCAGTTCAGATAGAAACAAATTGGATATTTTTCTGTTTTAACATGTCAGATGAAGTAAAAAACACCTTAATGATCATAGCAGCTGGAGAATTTTCAATGGGGATCTTAGGAAATGCATTCATTGGCTTGGTGAACTGCATGGACTGGATCAAGAATAAGAAGATTGCTTCCATTGATTTAATCCTCAAAAGTCTGGCCATATCAAGAATTTGTTTATTGTGTATAATACTATTAGATTGTTTTATATTGGTGCTGTACCCAGATGTCTATGCCACTGGTAAACAAATGAAAATCATTGACTTCTTCTGGACACTAACCAACCATTTGAGTGTCTGCTTTGCCACGTGCCTCAGCATTTTTTATTTCTTCAAGATAGCTAATTTCTTTCATCCTCTTTTCCTCTGGATGAAGTGGAGAATTGACAAGGTGATTCCTAGGATCCTGCTGGTGTGCTTGGCCATCTCTGTCATCTTTAGCTTTCCTGTCATTGAGAATTTGAATGATGATTTTAGGCTTTGTGTCAAGACAAAGTGGAAAGCAAACTTAACTTTGAGATGCAGGGTAAATAAAGCTCAGTATGCTTCCATTAAGGTATGTCTCAACCTGTTAACACTCTTCCCCTTTTCTCTGTCCCTGATTTCATTTCTCCTCTTGATTCTCTCCCTGTGGAGACACACCAGGCAGATGCAGCTCAATGCCACAGGATCCAGAGACCCCAACATAGAAGCTCATGTGGGAGCCATGAAAGCTGTCATCTCTTTCCTCCTACTTTTCATTGCCTACTATTTGTCCTTTCTTGTAGCCACCTCCAGCTACTTTATGCCAGAGACTGAATTAGCTGTGATGATTGGTGAGTTGATAGCTCTAATCTATCCCTCAAGCCATTCTTTTATTTTAATTCTAGGGAACAATAAATTACGACAAGCATTTCTGAGGGTGCCATGGAAAGTAACATATATCCTGAAAAGAAGAAATTTCTAACATAAACAGATCTGAAGAAAAATGATCATTTTCTAAGACAAAGGAAGACATGTTTCTTAACTGTCTGCATTTCCTACATTAATCTTGGTTTCATATGATCGATTACTCTTAAAATGTATTAGTATACTTACAACTTAGGAAATCTCATATAGAGCTGATTTTGCCTCATTATCTCTCTTACTCTCTCTCTCTCTGTGTGCATGTGCATGTGTGTGTTCAAAGTTTTTAAAACATGTTTTAGACAGAAGTTAAGATTCTAATATTAACTGTGAGAGGAGAGATTATTTTTATAGTTAGTTTTAAATCATTTCTCCAGATGCAAAATTATATGACTAATTCAGAACAACTGTAATAGCATCTTGCTGTTATTTGCATTCATAGGAAAAGGAGCTGGCTCACCTTCGTGGTCCTAGCTAGATTTTTTTCTTCTCAGATTATCCAACTAAACTCTGCCTTTGAAAAAGACTCAATAAGGAGACTGTTCTTAAACAAATTCTGCACAATTCTATGAATGTAGCAGAAATTAATACCGATTATGAGCACAATTAAGACACATAAATTGGGATTAAAGTAAATATTATCCCAATGAGTTCAAAAGTTATTTTTGGATCCTAGATCAATGAAAGAAAGACACTCAGAAAGTATGAGAAAAAGACAATTTATATAGAAAGTTTCTATAAAATAATGTTAGCTAAAGAAAGAGCCTTACTAAAACCATTTATTATTGAACGATATTTCTTAGACAAAAAGCATGTGTAAGTTTGTTTTTAGCAAACTAAGACTGCACCAGACATTGATTATCAAGATACTTTGATGAGATCTTCAATCAAAAACTTATGTTTTGAAAGTTAAAATGTTAAAACTGTCAAAGGAGACATTGATTCAATACAGATCATCTCTATAAGCCAGGAAGATATTATTCGGATTATACATAAGTCATCTATGAGATATCTATTTGGGAAATTCCATCAAAGCACATCATTTATGTTGTGGCAAAGGTATTTTGAAGTGTTTGACTCTGTTACTAACCAGCCAAGACTAGCTATAAACTTTCTGTGTAGAAAAAAAAAATGTTTACAAATATTCTAATCAGTACATTTGGTAAAAATCAAAATTACTTGTACTCTAGTTCCATATGTTAGTTTTTCTTCTCTGAATCTGACAGTACAAATAATATACTTTAATTAAACATAATTTTAAAAAGATTCACTGAATGCTTTATAAGGTAGAAAAGCAATAGATGTATAGGCTGAAACTTATGTTTTTTTCAATACTGTCTTAAAGAATACCTGTCCCTATCACCCACCAAACAGCGTATGTGGTTTTATTGGGCATGGGAACAAAAAAACTATGAGGGCTAATGGGAATCTTGAAAGCTCCATTGATATCTTCATTTTGTGAACTCTAGAAACTTGATCATCTGCTTAAATTACAAACAAAGCATCTCAACACTCAATTTCTATGTAGACCATAGCCAAGCAAAGGATACTGTGGTAGCAACAGAAGCCATATTAGAGACCTCTTACTGTGCATAATTCTTCTTACTGGAATATCTAAGATAAAAGAAACATAGCCAAGTCAAGTGGTTTATCTTCTGAGATTATGTTAATTCTGAGAAATCATAAAAAATTTAGGGTTAAAAGAAGTATTTGTGCTGTTTCTTTCACTCCCGTGGTTTGGTGTAGAGTTTTTTGTCTTTCTCTAAGAGAATGTAGTGAAAGAGTTACAGAGAATGCAGGTAGATTTTTTTCTGTTTTTACCTTATTCAATAAATAGATATCTACTCATACATTGATTGTCTGAGTGTTAGACACTATCCTTCGTGTTTAAAATACAGATGAAATGTGTCAAAGTCCATACTTTCATGCACTGTCATGGACAACATCATGGAAAGCAGGTAATAATCAAGGAAACAAAAAAATAGTTATGTCATGATTAACACAACTGAGAGAAACTGGAGATGAAGGATAGTTTTATATACCAGAGTGAAGATAGACTTACCTGAGAAAGTGAAATTTCAGCTGAGATTTGAATCACAAATATAACCCAACCATCCAATATTCTGGACAAATAACCCCAAAAGATGGCAAGTCAAGTGCCAGTACCCTGAGGAGTAAATGTTTGAAGAAGAGCAATAAGGTCTATGACCAAAGCATGGTGGGCAAAGGGTGACTGAAAAGATCATGAAAGGCCTTATAGGTCATGAGAGGAAATTTAGATTTAAGTGTAATGAGAAGACATTGAAGGAATTGAAACCATGTGTAACATAGTTTGATTTATATGCAGATTTAAGTTCACTTTGTTAATAAGAAGAATGGATATTTTATATGCTGGGAGTGGGTAAAAGTATAATTAACGGAGCCATCTAGTAAGTTACTACAGTAAGTAGTCTGTATGAGAAATCATAGTGGCTAAGATTTGAATGCTGGCCAGAGGTAGGGAATTTTTTAATAGATGAATTCCATATAGTGTGTAGATGAAGCTGAAAGATCTTTTTACTTGATTAGATAAAGGGAAGAAATTGAAGAAAAAGAAGATTAAAAAAACTTTTAGTTTTTTTTTTTTACTTTAACAATTGGAAGTATATTGCTACCTAAGATTGAAAAGGAAACTGTTAATTGAGGGATGAGAGAATAGAAATCAAAAATTTAAATTTTTACATATGTTTTAGAGGTCTATGAAATAACCTAGTGAAAATATAAAATAGATAATTTAATATATGAATCTGTAATTAAATATGGATAAAAGAGATAAAAAATTGGAAGTTACAACATATAAATGTTATTACCTAATAATAAATTATACATAGAAAAATGACACCAGGTTTGAGCCCTGAGATGTTCAAATCTTTAGAGATAAAATTAAGGAGAAAGGACTAATAAAAGAAAACAATAAGGAGCTCCTAGAATGATAAGAATAAAGCAAGGAAAGTCTAGTGAAATGAAAGTAAGAGATGTCATTGTATCATAGGGAGAGACAGATCTGCTTTCAGATGCTGCTGAGAAAAACAGTAAAACTGATACAGCAAAATAACCACTGGATTTGGCGATACGTATCTATAGACAGTCTTCAACTTACAATGATGAGTCTAACAATTTTTTGACTTGATGATGGTGTGGAAACAATATGCATTCAATAGAAACCAAACTTCAAATTTAGAATTTTGATCTTTTCCTGGGCTAGTGACATGCAATGTGATACTCTCTTGCAATGCTGGGAAAAGGCAGCTCCCAGTCAGCCACACGATTATGAGGGTAAACAACTGATACCCTACAATGCACTGTGTAGTCATTGTTTCTTGGATATCATGTTTTGTGTTTTCATGTCCATTATATCTGCAAAACACCATCTGTATTTCCTGTTTCTGGTGAGAAGAGGAAAGCAATTACTCTTGAAATAAAACTCAAGACAATTGTCCAACTGTATAGGCTAATGTAAGTGTTCTGAGCACGTTTGAGGTAGGCTAAGCTATGATGTTTGGTAAATTAGTTTATTAAATGCATTTTCAACTTACAATATTTTCAATTTTTGATGGGTTCATGTATGAATGTCCTTGACTAATCAGTAGGCTCGTGTTATGCAAAAATGTATTGATTCGGATATGAGACCCTGAACTTTGCTGTTCAGTATTTTGATTGAAATCATAGCAACCCATTATTTAGAAAATTGTCATTTATCTCTAATATTTAGTGTGATGAAATTTAATTGTTTTTACTTTTTTTCTCTATGCTTTCAATAAATAATGGAAAATTAAGAAAGATCAAAACTGGGGTTTGTAGCCTGCTTGCATGGTAAAGAAGATAAAGCTGCTAATTTCTTCTTGATTCCTCAGGCAAGATATTTTCAAATGTTTTTGCTCTCAGATTGATATATTTTTATACATTTTGCATTGTGATATGTTCCCAAGGCCATTTGCAGAATGGTCTCATTACTCAGAAACTGGATAGAAAGTCAGTAAGGGTACTGAGAAAGCCAGAACAACCAGAAACTAATTCTGCTTCCAAGGAAAGAGCCAGTTCTTGATGTGATTCCAAAACTAAACTTGGCAGTAAATGTGGAAATAAAGTTTTAAACATGTTTAATTTCTGTTTTTGCTACTTTTACCTATAAATTATTTATTAATATGAATACTAAAATCAAACTACTTATAGCCTTTATAGAAATGTCCATTAGACCCTTCATTTTTTCCTATACCTAATTGCATGGTCAACTTTCTTAGGCTGCCAGCATTCACATGTGTGACTCTCTATAATCATAACCAAAATTTGACACACAGAGGAATAAAGAGCTTCCAGGTCAGGTACTATTTCTAGCCTGAATATACTGAGCCCATCAACTATGTCCAAATTTTCCCTTTGTATAAAGACATCAGTCATACTGGATTAAGGGCCTACCCTACTCTCATGTGAGCTCATCTTAATTAATTTCATCTGCAACAACCCTATTTCCAAAAAGGTCACATTCTATGATACTGGGATTAGGATTTCAACATACAAATTTCTGGGAGACATAACTCAACTAATAACATTCACTTCCTTTTATACCTTGCTTAGCACTGGCAGATTTTACTTCACTTTATTTCTACAAATGTATATATGTAGAAGAAACAAGTTGAATCAACATGTATGAGCTAAATGCTATACAGGAGGTCTCTTTCTCTAGACCAAAGAGAAGCCTGTCTGATTGATAGCTGGATGATGAGTCTGTCTCCAACAGGGCATGTTGAGGGCAAACAGATGTAAACAGAATTGGCATAATATGGCACACATACATTGAAAGACTGCCAGAGATCATGGAAGTTTACAAAGTAATTTTTTTGTGTTTGAGCTGAGAAAAGGGTGAGTGTATTGATAATCTGAACTTGGCAAACTCTCTTTGTAGTCTCAAGAATACTTTTTTTTTTTTTTGCTTTGGAATATTGGTGGTAGGTAAGTCCTCATAAAATTATTAAAATCTCAGCTATCTATAATGCTACACAATACAGAACATTTAAAAAGTAGTCAGGGCTTTGTAACTCCCAGCCCATCCTTCTTTCACTGGACTGAGAATCATGACCCTAAAAGGAAAACAAGAGCAGGCTTTAATGCCAATGACTTTATTAATGCTTTAAAGTTGGAGAAAGAAAAGGCAAAGAGGTTTACACCACTAAAAGTTGAAGGTCACCAGTTGATCTCTATCAATTCTGAAACAAAGAAAAGGATTTTACATAGAAGTAATAACTTGGCTTGAGCATGATCTATGCCTGGTGTCTGTACTATTAAGCAGTCTCAGTATAAGACCTCTCATTTCATTAAGAGAGAAAGGTGGAGAAGGAAGACTGGGGAGGTGAGGGTAAAGGAGGAGGCTAGGTGAGGGGAAAGAGAAGGCAAGAGAAGAGGAAAGAGAAGGTAGAAACTGGGGAAATTGTAGGCTAATATAGGAAAGAAAATAAATAAATAAAATTAACTCAGGTGGAAGTAACATTTGCTCTTATAAGAATGGAGGAGACTTCTCTTTGTATGAGGTTGAGGCAAGGACAAACCTGGACAAAGTTTAAGGGTTATTATTAAAGTCAAGACTTAAAACAAGAGAAATGAACAGAAACAAAAAGATTAAGAATTTAAAGAGAAATTCACTAGATTGCTGAGTAAAAATGCAATTAATACTTAGGAAATCATTGGAAGC
The DNA here is from genome assembly GCA_004027375.1 of Macroglossus sobrinus. Taxonomy (NCBI): domain Eukaryota; kingdom Metazoa; phylum Chordata; class Mammalia; order Chiroptera; family Pteropodidae; genus Macroglossus; species Macroglossus sobrinus. Next base: position 182,717 of record PVKZ01001850.1, on the reverse strand, counting down.
CATTTTCAGTTGGTTTTTATTATCTTCAGCCACTGCACTGACCACCCTGGCTATCTTTTCCATGCTGACCATCCTGGCCATCCCTTCACACTGGCCTCTCTAGCCACCAGGGCTACCCTGGCCATGTCTGCCACCTTGGCTACCCTGGCTGCCCTGGAGATCTTGGCCTCTTTCTCTACCTTGATCACCTCAGCCACCTCGGCAACCTCTTCCTCCTTTGCTATCACTTTCCTGGTCTCCTTGGACATCCTGGCAATGGGGCCCATGTGGCTGACTATACATTTTTTTCCATTTTGCTCTTTTTTGCCTCACTGACCTCCATGCACTCCTTGAAGTTTAAATTTTAATTCCTCTGGAAGTTGTTCAAGAAATTCATCATCTGCTTCATCGAGAGAACACAGATTCAGACAGAAACAAGGAAAAAAAAAAGATTAACAATAAACTTAAATAAGGCAAGTATAGAATCTACTGTAGCCTAAATTTAGTTAGGAGTAATATATTATCCGTTTAAATGGTACTGGGTAGTGATCAGGGCCCAGTGCCCAGAAGAGAAGAGGCAAAGAAATCCTGGCCTCTTCAGAGTACATGCACTTAGCACCTCTTGCTTGCTTCATCACCATTTACTCTCCCCTCTTTTGATGTTTCTGCCACTATTCTATAATGCCTTCTATCTTGAACTTGCCATGATATATATGAAATCATCGATAAACCACCAGATCTCTCATGATGTCTGAGAGAAACCACCAGGTGGTGTCACTATGTCCACATGCAGATGTGCATATCTTGACATAAATCTATTGAACAGAAGGAAATAATCAGCCACTCTGCCCTTCTCAATAGCAGAGTAATCATATAACACCTCTTCTCCCTTTCTTCTATCAGCTTCTACAAACTGTTAAGTCTTTATACAAATTGAAAGTATAAATAAATTCCACCTAATATTGTCTCCTTTTGCAAATTTCTGGTACCTATAATTGAGTCCCAGCCCTCACCATCTGTTGTTTTAACTTTCAATTGTTTCTTCGTGATCTCATGGCTATCACTTTTACAATCGTTCTCATATGCATTCAGAATATATTTTATGTTCTCGTACTGTATTGTGCTTTGTGTCAGACACTAAGATACCAAGCTTTAAATACATAGTCTGTTCTCTCAAGCTACTAACTGCTCATTGTTGTTAGATTAACAAAGACATTGCTGTGTCGTTCTCCTATTTAAAAATCTCTTTGTTGCCCATAAACTAAATTACAAATTCAGCTTAATTACAATATCCATCATAATCTGGAACTTTATTTTATCTGGAACTAAATCCAGATTTATCTTCTTCTATACACTTCAACCTTACCTAATCATTCGATTTTCCTAGACCATTGAAATACTATGTTACATGCACAGATTTAGCCACACCTTTTACGCTGTTTCCCTCTCTAAGGACCAGATCACTCCTATGGGAAACATTCTTTTTTCTCCCCTGCTCTGGGCTTTCATAGTATCTTCTCTTGCCACTTTTCTGATAGAGATCATCATTATGTCCAAGCTGAATTTTCCATTAAATCCTGAGTTACTTAAGGACAGGAACGATGTTTCATTTACCTTTGTATCTTTGGTACCAAGAATAGGACAATGCCATGATTACTGTTAAGTATTAAATTTTATTGAATTAATAATATCAAGGTTATTATATTGTCCCAGTCAAGGGACAAGAAGGATGTAGATAATCAAAGCATTTTTTTCTCTCCAGGAATTCTCACAGGCATGCCAAGACAGCCAAGGCCAGGTAACTTAGGCAAGAAGAAAACAGAAAGCAGTGATCACATTCACCAGACCCAAGAGAATTCTTAAATCTAAAGCAAATCATTTATTTTTTTCTTTTTCATTTTTTTTGTCTTTTGTGCTCTTTCTGCAATATGAAACTAATAAGATTAAACCATATAAAATAGTTGATAAAGAAAATTTTAAAGATTAAGCATAATTTTTTAAATTAAAGTAAAAATTGTAGAAATTATGGATTAGACCAATGACCCAGAGATTCCCAGAATCCATTTAGAAAATTTTTAAATAAGTTGATTGAATTCAAAATAACTCACTTAATTAATAGTTGGAACTCTCCTTTGTCTTGAGGGACTTCTGCAAAGGAAGAACAAAAAAAGAATAAAGTATCAAATAACATTATAACCTGAATGAAAGGATTATTGACAAGTCAGAAAATCATTAAGCTCACAAAGGTTTTCTTTAAGCAACAAAATTTTTGGTTGACTCATTTGCACAATTTTGCTGCTTCTTTATTGACATAACTTATAATTCATTAGCTCTCTCTCTTTCATGTACTATGATCTTTTTTTTATATCCTGTCTCCTACAAATACTCATACTCGTGTTATTAAAACTGACTTAAAATTTTTTATTTAGAGTGAGTAATGCCTTTAAACCAATTCTTGAGACATCTTATTATTTAAACAGATATCGAGGCTTTGATGCCAAAGAAATAACTCATTAATGTATAAATAAATAAAGTGTAATGGTAAACTTACTGATTGAATAATAGTAGTACTTTAGTTAAATTATAAGAGTATCTTTATGATTCAAATTAGTTAAAATGTCAATGGAGATAATGATCTTACAAATGCAAGGGATTTGTGTTTTTCAATTATTAGCTTTTGGCTGTAAATTAATTTAGAAAAAAGCATTTACAAATGAGTAGGGTGCCCGTCTACTGATGTTTCGACACTATGTAGATCTCTGACACAGAATATTCAGATGTGAAAAGAAAGGAAATGGCCCATATCTAACAATATGATTAAGGACCACTATACTTGAGAGGTTTGTTACTCCTTTTTACATTTCTCTAGACTCATTTTTGAGAATTTCTAAGGACTAACAATAAGAAAAGAAAAAATTATGATGGGTTCTGATAAAATGGAAAAGAAATACAACCTGAAAAAGGGTTTACCTGGCCTTTCAAAAAAGTCTTCAGAATTAGTACCTAGGACTTAAGAAAAAAAAAATAAGAAAAAAGAAGATAAATTTAAAATATGATTTGATAAGACCCCATTTCTACATTTGTAGAAAGACAAGTAGGTTTAGATACAAGAAGTTAGAAAATGACAACAACAAATGTTTGGGTATAATGGACCAACATTTTCCAAAGTATAACCTTAGACCTAATTATTGATTCTGAAGCAGAAATGAATGAAAATTAAAATATTTGAAAGAATAAGCTCATTTTTGCCTCAATGACAGATTGTTCTGGTGGTATTTTGGGGCATCCTGCATGTAATAAACTTTTAAGCTATATTTTTACTTGAAAAGTTACTCATATTTTTATAAATAAATACTCTATGAAATACTCAGAAACATAACACTGAGCTTTATTAAAATGTAAGACTGCTTTTGAGAAGTTGATGAATTAAGGATGATCCAAGAAGGAAAAATTCATTTGGGAACAAGTAAAGATGTGGAGCAAAAAAATGTATATGTTAAATAGAGCTATTAACTTGAAAATATTTAACATACTTGACAATTTCAAGTCATTTTAGTGAAGTATAAGCTAAAAGAGAGGTTGCAGAATGAGGTAGAAAGATCCTGGACTTTGAAATCTGTCAGGGCTGAGGCTATAAAACAGCTTTATTATTTGCTAATTATGTAAACTCTGAGAAGCTTTTGAATTTAGGGGGATACTGATATTCAGTTTATAGCACCATTAAAAAACCTCTTGATTTCTCAGACAGAGGACTGACTGCCATATCTCAGGACTTCTCTATGCCTCTTTTTGATGTAGGAAGGGGCGAATCACCCTAAGTGGGAACCCAAGTCCTGCACCGAGGGAGAAAGCATGAGTTGAGGGTCCTTGACTGTGCACAGGAAAGAATTCAAGTGCATGCCAGAGTTAGAGACAAAAGGAAAGTTTATTAGCAAAGGAATAACACTCCACAGACAGATCATGGTCTTCTTTCAGAGACAGACAATGAGAGAGACTGAGAGGGACCCAGGGTATTCAGTGTATATTTCTTAGTTTCTGTGAATTATAGTTGAAAGACCTGGTGTATCTGTTTTCCTTTGATGGTATGGGTATGCAGTGTGAAAGATGTGTTAGCAATCTCAGCCTTTGTCCTATAGATTCCCCATAGTTTGGCCATAGAGAATGAATGGTTGGGTTTATTTTGTGTAAGATATTACTTAAAAACTGTTTTCCTATGATTGATTTGTCAGCAATCCCAATTCCTTTGTTCTGGCATCACATTTCAGGCTCTGAATATGGCTTGTTTTAACATTTAGTTCTCTTGCCTCTTCTCTACATCAATGTTATATAAGATATAGAGAACTCTCAATCTTAGAATAAAATATTAGACTAGGTGAATTTTATCCATCTGAGAGGCCGTAGACATAAATTCAAAATAGTCAAAACTGGTCATAAACTTTAATCTCATTTTTCATTTACCAAAGAGAAAAAGATAAAGAAATAGACTGTACAAAACATTCTAAAGACTGGTGAGTTCTCTTTGGCCTTGCCTTCTTCTACCCTGGCTTCTTCCCCAAAGTCTAGCAAAACCCCTGGCAAATGAGTCTCCTCAAGCGCCAATCCTATTATCAGAAAGATAACTGACTTATAACCTTAGTACCTTCGAGGATGCCAGATAAGAATTTTCTGTCTGGATTTATTTATCCTTTACTCACCTATATCTCTTTTCCTTCAGTCTCTGAGAAAACGTACTTTCTCCTCTCTGAGGCTAAGTACTCTAGCATACTCTCTTTCATTTCTTCTGGTAGCTTGCTTCCAAATTATTTTCTTTTTTGCTCTACCATCTTTGGTTTTTTATTTTCTTCTGACTCTTTCCTCTAAAAACGTTGTTCAATATCTCTCTACATATCCTTATTTTATTAATCTTGACTCTTCTTTAGGATATTTCTTATTTTTCTTTTCTTTCACAACCAAACATATTTTTTAAAGTTTACTATTGTTTCTTCTATTATTCTCTTTTCAATCACGCAATGTATCAAATGACAGACAGATAGATGATTATAAAAATTGTACTTGCTGTGTATCAGGCATTGTTCCAGGTGCCTAACAGGTATTAATTCACTTACTATTTAAATAAAATTAGTTTTTAAAATATTTTAACTCATTTGGTATTTTTATACATAATTTTATCTTTATGTATATGAACCTGTTTCACATTTACATTTACAACCCATTGAAGTTTGGCTCCCACCCCCACCAGTCTTCCAGCACTTCTCTCTCAAGGTTTCCAATATCTTAATAGACAAATACGTATTTTCTCTCTTGATCCCTTTGACATTATTGACATCCTTATACTTTCTGATTGTCTTTCCTTATATGATTTCTATAACAGTTCTATCAATAGGTTTTTCTCCTACTCATTATTCTCTTCATATCTCATCCAATGGCTCTTCTTCCTCCATTCAGTCATTAACTCATTCAGCAAATATTTAATGGGTCTAAATTAGGCTTGCATCACTGTGATAGATACTTGATAATAATCATAAATAAAAGAGACATTGCCAATGTCTTTAAAAAAGTATGCTCTAATGCAGGATATAGAATAATATACTTGCAAATCAAAATATCATTACAAATTTTTTAAAGTGTGATAGTCTCCCAGCTTTCATCTTATTCTCCATCTTATTCTTTCAGTCTTATTATCTATGCATCTGACTATTAATCCTGAGGCAATCTCATCTTACCCATGGCTTTAGTGAGTGCTTATATGATAGTGATACTATATCTAAATCTAAGGCCTGAGTGTCTCCTGAACTTTAAGTCTATATGCCTTTTATCTATGGCACTGCCTCAGTATCCACCAAGAACCTTAAACACGTGTTCAACATCAATCCCATTGCACTTCTTGTTCTACATGCAAAGTTGTTCATATTCTCTTCTTTTTATATTTCTGATTTCTATTAATGAGAATACCTGTTACTTATATATTACTATATATTTCTTCTCTCTTAAAGTGATGTTTTTTAATTTTCATGTCTGTGAAAATATATCTTCCTAATCTTTTTTATATACTTTAAAAAATTTTGTCTGCCTCATTAAATCTTCATTTTTAAATAAATTTATTACCTAAGATACTGCTAATTGCTTACTCACTGTCCATTTTTACCAGTTAGCTTGCATAGTTCCAATAGTGATCAGCATGGTAATGTGTCCACCTAAAAAATATTTATTTTCAGATTCATTTACTGTAGAGTGTGACTATATGACATAATTCCAGGAAATTTGAAGTTATTTAAATTTTCTTTGAGTGGTAGTTTTAGAAAAGTCTTCTTCCAGAATACTGCTTGCCTTTCCCTTCTTACTGCCTGAAATGTAGACACAACACCTTCAAGTTTAACAGCCAAACCAGAACAGAAAAGAGTTTCCAGGCAGTGTCAAATGCAAACTCATTTTGTGGCTCACTGAAAACTGTTTTTAATAAATGGACCTGGAAACCAGACTGCTATTGGTTGGAGAGTGGTTACAAAGTGGATTCTACAAATGAAGAAAAATATTCAAGAGTTAATAGGTTAATACATATCTAGTTTGAAGATCAGGTAGAATCAGGTTTTCTTCTTAGAAAAGGGAAGATTTGACTAGAAATAAAGGGCAGTTGTCAAAAAAAAGGGTAAAACTAGCTATGAGTCAGGGAAAATTAAACAACTAAGCATAACACTTAAACTCTGGTTTCTTGTGATGACTTTCTTAGAGGGGAGAACCCACAATAATTTGAGCTAGTTTTTATTATATTGTTATTATGCTCCTAGATGTAGTTTTATGATGCCACACTGTGGTCACTGTAAGCACAGCTCCTATATTATCTCCATATATCATTATATTTCTAGATATCAATTGCAACCATTTTAATGGTCCTTTTATTTTTTCTTAACATGGCTTCCTATTTTAAATTTCTTTTTGAGTAATATATAACATTAAAAGAAAATATAAGACCAAATAAGCAATACAACATACCAAAAGGAATTGAGATCAAATAGTAAGAATCAAAAAGTGGGTTACAACACCTAAATATATAATATTAAAATTTAGTTGAAAACTGTGTAATGACATCTGAGGTTAACTTGTAGAAAGTAGGTTAACTTTAAAATTATGTTACACTGTTTCACTGTTAAAAAATGGTATAAACTTTTAAAAGAATTTATAGGAATAGTTTTGAACAATATAATAGTTATTAACAATCTTATTCTTTTTTTTTTTTTTTTTTAGTTGAGGCAACCCTTGATTGACCTCACAGATTGCAAAGACCTCATCAGCTTACAATCCCTTATTTTTTATTTGTTTACGTCTAACAGCGCCTGGTCTTCTTAGGTAGTCTCCCATCCAAGTACTAACCAGGCCCAATCCTGCTTAGCTTTCGAGATCAGATGGGATCGGGCTTGTTCAGGGTGGAATGGCCATAGACGGTAATCTTATTCTAATCACTAATCTTTTGTGTTCATTCTAATAGCAGATATATTATAATAATTGCAAATCTAGCTATGGAAAAGTTATCCAATCAAGTATTCTTCATTATTGCTCATATCATCTGGCTCTTTTAAAAATCTTTTTGTTTGATTTTAATAACTTAATGGTCTTAGTACTTCAAGTACATGGAGGTGCATATTATTTGTTTGTATTATATAGTCTAGCAGTAAAATATTGACTTTAGTACTTATTTATATACTACCTTATTAAATGTATTCAGGTCTTACTCTCCCATAAAGAGTGTCTGTTCCTTGAGGACATTTCTTTTGTATCCTCTGTATAAAAACATCTTAATTTAAACAGATGATTGGATAAAGAAGTTATACTTCATATATATAATGGAATATTACTCAGCTATTAAAAAAATGAAATCCTACTATTTGCAATGACATGGATGGAGGTAGGGGTATTATGTTGAGTGAAATAAGTCAGACAGAGAAAGATAAATACCATATGATTTCACTTATGTGCAGAATCTAAGGAATAAAAAGAAAAAACTGATCAAAAACAGACTCACAAATATAGAGGATAATCTGGTAATGGCCAGAGGGGAAGGGGATTAGCAGGGGGGATGGAAGAAAGGGATGAAGAGTTAAAGAAGTTAATAGTTGATAGATGGTCATGGGGAGCATGGCATAGGGAATGCAGTTAGCATTAACGTAATGGCTAGGTGGAGAGCCAGAAGAAAGAAAGAGCAGTTAGGGGGATCATCTTAAAAACTATATAAATGTCTAACTGATGTACTGTACACTTGCAACTAATAAAATAAAATTTAAAAATAAATGGCTTTTACATTTATTATCTCTGTAACCTTGAGCAATAACTGAAAGAGCTGAACTACACACTCTCTAAAAATATGTTTATATCTCATGCCAGGTGTCTAAACAGTTTCTAAGGATAGAAACTTTTATCAATCTTCTTTAAAAAATTATTTTTAAAAGACTATTTTATAAGCAGTAGGGAAATGTTAGATTGAAAGAATACACCTGAAAAAGAAAACTTTCCTTTTATTCTAAGGAATAGGATATAGGGGTTAAGTGTTTGTGCCCTGAAGTCAGATGTGTTTTTTTTTAATTTTAATTAAATAATTTTATGGTGATATTGATTAACAAATGCCAATAAGTTTCAGCTATACATTTTAACTGTAAGGCATAGATAGATTAGATATAGATAGAGATAGAGATATAGATAGAGATAGAGATAGATATATAGATATAGATAGATAGATATAGATATAGATATAGATGATATAGATATAGATATTTACATTGTGCACTCACATCCCATAGTTGGATTTCTTTCTGTCACTAAATATTTGACCCCCTTTACCCCATCTACACCCCCCCATGTGGTTTTTAAATCTATCTTCATCACTTATGAGTTGTGTAATTTGGGCAAACTAATTAACTTCTCTAAGCCTCATTCTCTTTATCTACGAAAGAAAAATATATTAACATAACATTTTGTAATAATATTAATTCATGGCATTTTGTGAGAATTAAGGGAGATTACACAAGTAAAGTGCTTGTTCTGGCATATTGTAAATGTCCAATACATATTAGTGATGAGGAAAGGGATGATAATGATGTGGATATTCCTTCAAATGCATGAATTCTTCCTTTTGAGTGTTTCAGGAGGGATGAAAGAGAGCTTTTACTTTCCATCGACTGAGGACATGTAATCGTATATAAGGAATGTGTGGGATGGGTGGGAGAGGGAGGAGCTGAGTTAGTAAGAAGGCCAGGGAGAAAGTAGAAACAAGAGACAGGAGTCAAGGCAGTGGACACAAGGTGTTGGGTGGCAAGAGGCATTGGCAGAGAAGAACCAGAGTTCATGCCAAGAAGAGGTAAATTGCAGCCAATTGTATTTTGATTTCTAGTTTTTATACAAGTTAAGGGCAGAAATTGAAAACAAATGGAATAGTCAGTGTCAAGGAGAGTTGAGAGCAGTCTAGTATTTGGTGTGAGATGGACAGCTTGTGGTAAAGCATGGGGGCAAACTGCAGGGGTCAACAGGGGTCAGCAGTGACCAACTGAACATGATGGAATCTTCACAATAGCACAAAAGTAGTCTTATCAGGGAACAGAGCAACAGCTATTATAAACATGGACCAATTCCACACTATGGTTCCACTACTGTCTTTTGTCAAATTCTACACCCTTAAGATATAGCTTTTGAGGTGAATTTCTACAGATATCCTAAAGCTTAATCTAAATATCTATCTTTTCATGTTTTTTACTGTTTTGATTGGTAACATTTATTGAGCATTCAAGTGTGACACACATTGTGCTAAGTACCTTATAAGCTTATCTTATTCAATACCTTTAAAAATCTCATATGTATTATTATTATTCCTTGCAAATGAGACCAGTGAGACCTCTCCAAGGTCACATATCTAAGGATCAGTGAGATGCATGCTCAGGTAGCCTGATTTAAAAAACTCCAGCATCTTAGCTCTCATTTTGGTTATGATGAGTATTTGAATTACTTAACAATGGATATAAAACAAGCTGGAAAAGGAGAAAAGAAAGAGGGGGAAAAAAGCCCTAGCATAATTAAGCAGCTGTTACCAAGATGCTCTTGTTTCATTTAATCGTTAGGAAAAAAACATGGAAGCTGGGTGAAATTTTTCTGATTTAGTGGGTGAAGAAACTGAAGCTCAGAGACACCCCAAGGTATGTGGTAATCCACTATAGTAAAAGAAAACCAAGGTGCCTGTGCTTGTTGAACGTCCCTCCTTCCCTACTGAAATCACTATGGTTTTCCTGAGAGATAATTCAGACTATCCACCTTGTTGTTCTGAAAAAATAAAATACGAAGTAACTGGACTGTCGTTCTTTCCCTGAACCACACAATTTGAATTCAAAGGCTATTAATATTAGTCTGTTTTTCATTTAAAAATGGTGTGTATTCATCACAGCTCTCTGGGAATTGGTATGTATACAGAAATGATCAGTGAAACGTTACCTATTTTTGGACACTGAATTGAGTCCCACAGGTGTCCCAAAACAGGAGAACAGAGAGATAAAGTTACAGCATCCTTATATCACCATTATTATTTTACTGTCACAGATTATTCATGATTTGTTGATAGCTTCATTTTCAATGCTTCCTCATTATGGAAGTTTTCCAACTCAGGATTTAGAAAAGTCTTCTCTTTCAGATTTCCCTGGAGTGCTGTGATTGGCAGGAGACAGATATGTTAGAAAAGGTTAAAGTATAAAAATTAATAACACTATGTAGAACAGCAAGAAAACCACTAACAGCTACTCAAGGCTGTCTGATATTCCTAATTGAGAGAGGAATGTCTAAAGAGCATGATATCATTCAAACTTTACTGCGTTGATGATCTGTGTTAGGCTTCTGTCCCTACATAAATGAGTTAATTAGCCTAGTTCATCTTGTATTTTTGTCACTTTATGCTTAGATCACACAGAGCTTCTGAGAGTTTCTTCAGAGCCAACCACTACATTCCTCCAACAAGAAAATAGAAAGTAAAGGGACTGTTATTATTTTTGCTGAATAACAAAATGTATTGCCTAAAAGATTAGAATTTTGAGAGCAAATAGAATTATATTTATTGAGGCCAATACGCATTTAAATTAGGTATGTTGGTCTTCCCAATATGTCTTCCCAGTTTTTATTGCTGTCATTTTTTAAAACAACTACTTAATCTAAATGTCTAATGTTTTATTCCTAGGAAGTCATATTTCCTCTTTGAACAAAGACACAGCACCAAACATATGACAGAATAATGCAATAGCATTATTGCATTCTGTCATTATTATTGTGGTCAATTTTCTTGCCTTATATGGTTATATTCCTTCATGCTGACTTAGATGTATTTATTCATCTTTATGACATATAAATACATAGATTTCTCACTTCTGTATTCTAGAATGAACAACCTTCTTTATGGCACAATTCTTAGATTATTTTTCTATCATTAATTCTTCATAGTGCCATTATGAGGCTTAATTTCAAAAGTTAAGTGCAATGTCCATTTTGGATAGAAGATAGCTTACTTTGATAGCCTGTTTTAGCCTTTTGTTTTGTTTTATTTCTTTGTATTTTCCACTGTGAGAGCTGAATCAACTTATCTGACCTAGTAACAGTGACCCTTTATATATGGTAGGGAAAGAGAAAAACTGGTGTTGGAGTGAAGTACTGGCTAGTCAACAGAATAATTTTAAAAACTAGAAGCAGCAAGAAAATTAAACATTTTTTAAATCTGTAAAAAGAATATGTAAAAAATAGAAATATGGAAAATTTCATTAGCTATAGAATTACAGTCTATGTACTACATTGAATGTAAGTTTTCCTCAATAAAGAAATAACTTAATTAAAAGCATAAGGGAAGAATAGTTCTCCAGCTTGAATGACCTTGGGAGCAAGAAAAAATCTTCTTCTATCTAGGGGATGGGATTCATAAGCACAAAGAAGGTCATTAAAGGGGGTAACAGTGACAGACACCATAATATAGAGCGTGAAAGGTTTGGGGCTTCTGCTGGGGACAAAGATCCACATCTTCAGAGCCAAAGACTTGAATGAAGGCTTAGACTTCCCTTTTACAAATTAGGGTGCCCTGCTTTAAAAAACACTGTGAAAGAATTCATACTCTTTGATATTATGAGGTTCAAAAAGAAATGGAATTTTAGAAGTTTCTCATAAGCTAATGGGTAGAAGAATTCCTCAGGTAAACTATAGACAATGTTTATAAAATTTTAGAGACAAAGAGTTTTATATTCCACCCTCTGAGAGAGCATTTATAGATACAGCAATACATCACAATTAACTTCTTGAAGGAGTTATTTATTCTAGTTGATTTTTAGCCCACAATTTGTGGGCTATGGACATCTGGTAAATATTGACTTATAGTCTAAGTTGAAAACAATTTTTTCTCTTTTTTTTGTTCTTTTCCCATTTTTCTACCTCTGTGGCTAGCAATAATAATGAGGAAATGTTTCTTTTGCTCATTAAATGTTATTGCTCAAAGCAAATTTTCTTAACTTAAGTACAAAAATATTTTTGTAATATCCTCTTATTTGCAATTATTATTTTTGTTCTTTGGGAATTGGAACATATAAGATGCTGTGGGAGGAAAGCAAAGGGATATATTCATTGTTGGAAATTCAAGGATCTATAAATTACGTGAAAGATGGCTCAAGCTCTGTTACAAAGAAAGGAAAATAGAGTCTAACTAGGTATCTGAATAGTTTGGGTAAAATAAATAGATGATGAAATAGAAGAGCAGAATATTTTGGAATTTAGTTTTTGGGGATTTTAATTTATAAGGCATGGGAACTTTTTTTTGAAAAATTAATAGGAAGCATTTTTCCTTTGGTTGTGTTTCTCACTGTAAACTTCAGGTTCATTTTGTAACTATAGGATGATGGGTATGCAGTGGAGACTTATGAAGAGAGAGCTTGTTTTCCCTTTACTATGTTCTTTTGTTCTTCCACATGTTTCCAACCCTTTCTCCCACCCTTTCTTCCCTCTGTTCACTTCCTTTTCTGTTCCCTCTCAAAAGAGGAGGACCTACATATGTGCTTATTCAGAACCAAAGATAGCAAGATATTAACTGGGCTATATTTTAGCAATAGGTTTGCTTTTTCAGAATCATGAGAGTACATTCCAATGACATCTACTTCCTGGAGTAAAATTCAGCTGGGTTTCACTCCCTTGAGGCAGACTGATCATTCTCTTCTCTCATCATTTGGCTAGGTCAATAAGCAGGCAAGGATGCCCTCTTGTGCTTAGTCTTTCTAAAAGAACTAGACAGAATCAAAGGCCTCACTTTGACTTCTGTACTTTCAATTCAGTTTAACACCAAATGGTCCTGCCCTACCCAGTGTTTACCCAGATAATTTCAAATATTACAAAAAGACCTTTTTATATACACATTTAACTTATTGAAATATTGTGTATACATTGACCATCACTTATACAAACCACAACCAAGCTGAAAAGAGTCAATGTATATTAGCAAAACTAATGAAATAATATGCAATTGAGTCAAAGGATATTTTGAAACAGAAAGAAAAAGGAAGAGAAAAATAAATGCATGGTTCATGTCACCAGACATGTGAGTGGTGATGAATTAGTCAATATTTTGAACAAGAGACTGAAGAATTAACTAAAGTCACACAAAAAAATTGACTAATAAAGTTTATAACTGATATAAAGTTGTAAAAACAAAACCAGGTGCCAAGTACTTTAATTTGGGACAATTATAAGACTATCATGAGTACTTCTCACAATACAAGCTATTTTGCCTTGTTTTCTGACTTTGATTCTCAACTTTGTGTTAGATGCATCCCCACTGCAGTGTGCTTTCCCCACTTTGTCCACTGTTCTTTTCATATAAGCTTCTTAGTCAGGAACCCTGAGGCAAAAATCTAAGTGGTAAGGTCCTGGGTGACTGCTTTCATGACATATAAAGCCACCAAATATCACTGTCTTCTAAGAATACTCCCTTAACAATCTGTCCCTCCTCAGTCCATTACATTAGCTTCGACTCTCATTACTCCATAATATTACTCTGGAAAAGTCATCCATCCTCTTCACAGGCCCTGGATATTCTTCCTGATACTTGAGATGTTTAGTGACTGCCTGGACAATATATCTGACTGCAAATATACTTTAACGCACAAGTATAGCTGCCTGTTAAGGGGTAAGAAGTAAAGATGGTCAACAAAATTCACTGAAATAAGCAAAAGGAACATCTCAGCTATCCCTTCCCTTGATTAGAGCTTGTTTGTCTTAGTTTGCCTCAGAAGCAGAGACATGCTCTTCTTTCATCTCTTTCCACATAGACAGAATAGATGAACAGTGGGTATTTTCTATTGGCTTATTTTATGTACCTTGAAGTCAGAGATCTTTATCTATTTTGCTCATGAACATACCCCAAATCCTAGAAATGTGCCGAGGGAATGGTGGGCTGTCAAAATATAGTGGAGAAGCTGGAGGCTATTTTTTTTTTTTTTGGTTTAACTGCAAGTAAAACATAGATTAATAATATAAGTTATGAAAAAAAATTATAGTCAGCAATCTTTGATCAATACATAGAAAGTTTTTATTTTTGAGGTGTCCATTTGGGCTGCTGTCACATGATACCATGAACTGGAGAACTTATAGACAACAGAAATTTATTTCTCACAGTTCTGGAGGTTGGAAGTCCAAGATTAAGGTGACGGCATCATTGGTGAGGGCCGTCTTCAGGGCTACAGTGTGCCAGCCTCTCCCTGTGCCCTCACATGATGGAAAAGTCAAGGGATCTCTGTGGGTCTCTTTTACAAGAACACTAATCCTGTCATGAAGACTCCACCCTCGTGACTTAAGCACCTCCCAAAGGTCCTACCTCCTATTACCGTCATCTTTGGCATCAGGATCTCCTCATAAGAATTTGAGGAGAGCACAAACATTCAGGCCATAGCCATTTGCTAACATATCACTTGCAACCAATCCATGAAGCCACTGATGCATATTAGCTCTCTTTTAGTCATCACCCCTAGAATATGTCAACAACAGAGAACCTGCCCTTCTCTTCACATTAGAACACCTGTCTTCAAAGACCTGAAGGACTCTACCTGCCAGAGTCTTTGTTTCCTCAGTTGAATAATATAAGATGAAAATGGTAAAGTTCTATTTTCTGTTATTTTAATAGAAGCCATGGATATTCTTGCCTTAACATTTTATAATAGTTTAAGAAGCAATTATTTTCCAGACATGCCTTTAGGGAAATAAAATTCCAGTCATTGTAATTCATCGTGAGTATTTTAAGACTTTTGCGCAGTGCGTTGCCAAATGATTTCTTGCTTCAAAGCCCTTAATATAATTGTAATGATTTTGTCTTAGTGTAATCATTTCTTTCATATCTATCTCCTGGTAGGTAAGCTCAATGGAAGATGGGAGTAGCTTTCCTGTTCAACACTATTTTCCTGACATGTTTTATATTGTCTAGAACCTAGGAAGCACCAGGATGAGCTACCACTGAAAACGAATAGGCAATACTTTTATATATGGGTGCATGTGTGTATGTATGCATATTTGCACTGTCAGAGAATTCTAAATTCAAAAGGACCTTTAAAAGTGACCTTATATACAACAATACAATATAGTAAAAGATACTGGATGAGAGTTCAAATTAGAGCAGTGATAATAAAAATATAACAATTACTATTTATTGTGTGCATGTTTTGTGATTGGAACAAATAGCAAAAGCTCTTTAAATCTAATCTTCACGGATATGGTTCCATGGTGTATTGGTTAGCATGTCTGCTTTACACACAGAAAGTCCTAGGATCATGCCCCAGTAGAGCCATGGTCATGATCTATGGCCATGCCACCCTGAACAAATGTGATGTCTGAACTCAGAAGCTAAGGAGGATCAGGCCTGGTTAGTACTTGGATGGGAGACTACCTATGAAGACGAGGTGCTATAGGCATTAATAATAAATACAAATAAGTAAATCTAATCTTTGTTATAATATTTTGAGGGAAGTACTATAATTAATTCTGTACAGATGTGAAACTAAGAAATAGGACAATTAAATAATTCTCAAAGGTGACACAGCTAGTTGGTAATTGAGGTGAAATGTGAACCCAGACTGTGTGGCTGTAAATTTTGTGCTTGTAACAGCTATGCTACCTATGTCTCTGAGTTGTTCTTCACTACATACTAATAATGTGAATTTAAGTTAATCCTTGGACATGTTTTTCTATACTTAAAATTGTAATAATTATCTCAGATTGTAGAGAAAGTTGGTAATATAATTTATGAATGTTTTAGAAACATTCAACTTGTCTAGGCCTATGATAATTATTTTTATTCAATTCAGTGTTTTTCTGATCTATGTATTGATCAGAAATTGCTGAATATAAATATTATTTCACTAATGGTATTCTTAATATATTTTTTACTAACAATTGAGCCAATAGGAAATAGCTAGAAATAAAACAATTAATAAGTGAGTATTAATAATGAATAAGTGGGTATTAGTAACAGATTTGGCAAATGCAACAAACTTCACAACAATTCCTTGAAAATGGATTAAAAAATAAGGAATAATTCTTGGACCATACTGAAAAAGAAAGAAATTATTAGAAAACTGGAAATGTTTACTTATGTCTAAAGATAGAAATCTGATGGGATTAAAATGAAGGAAATGTGGCTCAAAAATAGACACCAGATAAAATGGGAGATATGGGTGAGATTAGTTCTTAAGACTCTTCTAAGTCATAATTAATGAAAATAAAGAGGAATAGGAAACCAAAAACAATCATTAGGGTGACTGCTTAGTGATGGAATATAAAGCAGATGGAATATAAAGTAGCCCTGCTTTCACACTTCTTGCATTCTCTCATTCATTCATTCTCTCAATCTCTCTCTCTCTCTCTCTCTCTCTCTCTCTCACACACACACACACACACACACACACACACACACACACACTCACACTCTCAATCAAGCAGTAAACACTTCAACATCTGCTATCTGCTTCCAGACTGAGAAGTTAGCATGGATAACTGGGTCACAGTGTTCCAGGTGGCTGGCAACACCCAACAGGAATGGAGACAATGCTGATAGGAATGACTAAGATTCTGTACTAGTAAATTCCAACAGTCTCCACTTCAACACCGGAGTCAAGCAACAGTAAATTTAAAAATTGTCCACAGTCAGGGAAAGGAATTCTTAAATGTAAATGTAAGCCTGCAATCAAGACTAATAATACACACAGGGAAAAAAACCAATTTCATTAAAGAGAGGCACCAAATAAACAGCAATAAGAGCAAAATGAATAAACAAATAAAAGGCACAGATATTGAAAAGAAAGCATGGAAAGAGCCAATAACTATAGGTGAGAAGCTAATTGTGTCACTTTTGAAAATTATTTAATTTCCCCATCTCCTAGTTTTTCATCTGCACACTGTTATTAATTATAGTAATGCCCACAAAATATTGTAGTGAATATTAGGTTTAGAGAGCTTAGAACTTACAAAACAAGTCAAATGATAGACTATTTAAATTAATAGACAAGTTCACAAGGTAAAAAATAACTAAAGAATTTTAAATAATGCCTGGCACATAGTAAGTACCATATAAGGCTTAGCTATTGATACTGCAATAACTAATAGAAAATACTAGTTAAAAAAAAGTTTACCAACCTTCAATGTAAGCGTTTTAAAAGAAAAATATAAGCTTAATGTGGTATAAATAAATGAAATTATAAATCATGTTTAAGAATGAGAAGAATAAATATTGTAAAGATATTGTCTTCCTAAATTCTTTAGCAAAATCCCAAGCCAAAATCATAACAGCATTGTTCTGTGAAATTTACAAATTGATCTTAAATTTTATCAAAGAGATGAGTGATTATGGAGCACATCAAGGATAACTTTCCCAATTTAGACAACTAAGAAGTCTAGATATAACTGAAAAACAAGCTTCAGTGAATGCCTGAGCTATCAAAAATCAAAGAAAATGCTTAGAGATTTAATAAAATAAGGTAAAAGCAAAAATCCAGGAAGGGAAGTAAAGCCTGAAATTGGGGCCTGACCAAAGGGAATCTACCTGACCAGGATAATTTTGAGCTTCCATTTTATAGCCCATGAGTAAAAAGGATAGACACAAAACCAAATACTCACTCAGATTCACTAATGAAAAATCATTTGTGAAGTTGGAGACTAATTAGTTAATGGAAACCCCTCCCCACCCATATAGACACACACACACACACACACACACACACACTCACACACACACAACTCAGCATGTATGCATGGATACAAATGAGGAAATAGGTAACCTCAAGTAAAAACTAGTAGAAACAAAAAGCAATAATCTATTACTACTTAAATAGACTATACTCTTATATATTTGTTTCTTAGTTATTATTGTTCTTTCTTTTCTGCTTGCTTAGAAAGAAGGAAATGTGTTAAAAGGGGGAAGCGAAAGCAAAGACACCCACAATAAATTGGGAAATATGAATTAATCATGTATGTATATATTGGGGATTCAAGGCTCTTAGTAATACAATTAAGACATGGCCCTTGCTTTCAAAGAGATCATATTCTAGCTAAAGAGGTAATGACATACAGGTTAAAATGAGATACATAAGTCAGTGATATGAGCCCCAAAAGAAGTAGCATGAGCAGCCGTGGCCTGAAAGGCTCAGAAGCAGGTGGAACTTGAATTTACCTAGAAGAAATAGGATTTTGCTTAACACCAGAGAAGTGGAAGGATAGATAGATCAGGAAGTAGGATAAATACACAGTGACTAGAGACAGGCTCTTGAATTTATTACGCAATACTTCCACAAAAAAAACAATGACAAAAAAATGCTTCTAAAGGAAGAATATTGGTGGCACCCAGGAAATAAACTGGAAGAGAGCAGGACCACATGTAAATGCAGTGCCAAAAGGCAAATTAATTGATCAATTGACTACCTTCTAAAAAATAAGTAAATAATGAAAAAAATAACTATCAGCTCATTGTAGATACAAGCACCTATTATCCAATTGTTTGAGTGAGAAGTATGCTCAACTGTAAGTCAGGAATTCTCTTCCTGGATTCACTACTTGCAAGCCTTGAAATTCAGATTATTTGGTTTTCAGTTTTCATATTTAAAAACTGGGGAGAGGGAGGTCAATGGAGGAGGGTGGATTAATTAATAATCTCATTTATGCTCTCAGTACTACATTCAACTTTACAAACCAATGGTGAGAAGAAAGCACTCATATTGACAATTGAAATGTATACTAAAGTAACAGTAAACCTAATTTTAATCTCAGACTGAGTTTCATTACCCAAGAAGTCCACATGGTGGCATTACAGTGAACTAAAAGTAAAGTTTGAATTGCATTCTAAGAAACAGGCTTCTCCAATGACTAACGTTTACAGATTTCTCTTCCCCTGCTTGTATGATGTCACTGAAGCCAGAGAAGCTGGGAGAACAAAGGCTGTACACACAGCAGGACGACAAGGAGGACTCCCACAGGAGAACCAGCTATAATCTAGACCCTTTGCAATCCTCAGTCATACAAAGGAACCTTTACCATCCTCATCCTCATTTTACAGAAGAAACTAGGAAGAAAGAAAGCAAGAAAACTATCTAAGGTAACAGACATGGTAAGTGATGGAGCTAGAATTCAAAACATAGTATCTGTGGTCTAAGTCCATGGTCCTTTTACCACACTGGCTGAGAGCACTGAAGAAAACTTGCTTAATTATTATGCTCAATTATCACAAAGCGACCTTTATTTCTAACCATCGATACAGAAATGAGACTTTGCTATTTTCTTTATAACTGAAGTGATGCTTAAAAGAGTTGATTCGTTTTCAGCACAGGAAAATATAAATTATTTTTCCAGACACTATTAAAGTAGTGATTTGATCACAATAGCAATTTCAGTTTTAAGATTTATTTCTAGGTTGCTCACATTTCTGTCCTGCCACTAAATGAAGCAGGGTCATTTCTTCATTGGTTGTAATCTTAGTCAAGGTACTTTGAGTTAGAAATAACAGAATTTTGTTCAAACTAGGTTAAAGAAAAGAAAAAGGATGGTCTCTCAATTAAATAAAAGTTCATTTTAAAGAAACCAAAGACAAGAAGTTCTTTTAGGTGATATGGAAAATTGCAATCAAGAGCCAGGAAAGTATGAGGAATTATAACAATTGCTCATACTTATTCTCTTTTTTCTTTACATTCTTAGTCCAGGATTTTCTTGACATGTTCAAGCTATTTCCTCTTTTGATAACTGTCTTTCTTTTCTCTCCTAGACCCCACACCTCCTGAATTCACACATTCTCAGCTCTAGGACTAGCAGAGACAGGCTCACATCTTTTAATCCAGATTCCTAACCTCTGAGAGAAAGAATCCAACGTGGTCTGGCTACAGCTGTAGAGGAATAAGAACAAACAAGGGTGAATGTCAAGAATGATGTTCTGAGCTAGGCAGACACCCAGAAAATGTATGTTATTGCTGGCTAACTATCTTTCTGAGAAATAAGACAAGAAATTAAAAAGAGCATCAGGATGAAATTCTAAACCATTAAATATGCCCACATTTTCTCCTATCAATGGTGATAACTATCAAAGCATAATTTGAGACAAAGATTTGATAATTTTTCAGAATAAAGTTAGGCCAAAATTAGAAAATTCTGAATTTATACTTATTCATACATCAGCCTGCCTATTTTAAAATGAATTATAAAATTAAAAATATGCCTTAATGACAGATCAAGAAATACACTAAAATTCTAAAAAAAAGTAATTTAAAGTTGACCTACAGAAAGACTCTTGACTAAAGTTGGAGTCACTGAAAAAGGTTGTCATTTGTAGTGAACGCTTCTCTCCTAGAAAATGGCCCTTAAATAATAAAGCAGATCTATCAAGGATATATAACATCCTGATTAGAACCAGATCAGTAAATTTTTTTGAGACATTCTTAAGTTGTTTTACAACCAATAATATTCTATGTAGCAAAAAAGAAATCTAAAGATTTCCAATATGTTACAAATGTAAGCTAGTATCAAAAGCTAAATTACATGCTACTTTTACTTTACATCAGTAATTTTCAAACTGTAACAGACTACATTGCCTAGAGGTCTTGTTAAAACACAAATTGCTACCTGCCCTACCACCTACTCCCTCATCTCAAGTTTCTGATTCTAGAGATCTGGCTGGGGTCTGATAGTTTGTAACCTGCATTTCTAACAAAATTGCAGGGAACACTGATGCTGCTTGTCCCAGATGACACTTTGAGACCTGCTCTAAACTCTTTTCGTCTCTCTGTTTCTGTCTCTTTGTCTCTGTCTCTCTTCCTTTGTCCTCCCCCCATTTCCATGTTCTCTTTAAGAAGTTCAACTGTGTGCTGTGTCAAGTGTCCATCCTACTCAAACAGCATGGTTTGTGGTGCTCAAGTGATTATGAAAGACAAAGGAAGGATTTTCCTTGGCAATGCTCTCATGTTATAACTAACAGAGACGGTGAAGAACTTGGAACTTAATGTAAGTCTGTATTTTAGCATCTCAACAGGTGAGCATCTTTACTGCTTTCTTGACAGTTTGTGCATAATTTTTTCACTAAATTCACACTTGTCTGTGCCAAAGTCCTGCACAATGCAGAGTATGACCTTAAATGTGTGCAAACATTCAAATCCTTAGAGCTTGCCAAGTCATCTTTTCTTTTTAACCTTTATTGAGGTATAATTGACAAATAAAATTATAAGATATTTAAAGTGTACATTGTGATAATTTAAAATAGGTATACATTGTGAAAGAATCTTCCCATCTAGTTAATTAACACATCAATTGACTCAGGTTTATTTATTCATTTATTCTTTTTTTTTTTTTTTTACTGATTGATAAGAACATTTAAGTTCTACTCTCAGCAAATTTAAATTATACAATGCACTGTTATCACTACAGTCACAATGTTATGCATTAGATCCTCGGGCTTTATTTATCTTACTGTTGAAAGTTTGTACCCTTTCACCAACCTCTTCCCATTTTGCCCAGCCCTTGGCAACCACTCTTCTACTTTCTGTTTTCTCCCATTCTGTAGATTGTCTTTTCATTTTGTGGATAGTTTCCTTTGTTGTGTAGAAGCTTTTTAGTCTGATTTTTTTTTTTTACTTTGTTTTTGGTGTCAAACCCAAGAAATCATTTCCAGGGCTGATTTCAAGGAGCTTTGAGAACTCTGATAACTGTAACAAGGTCAGGACAAAGGAACCATTTCTAACAAGTATTTTTTTCATATAGAGTTGTACCAAACACAATCAAATGCACTAAAAACTATATGCAAACTAACAGCAAAAAGTTTCACTGAACTACTTTTCAGAGTCTTGGTTTATCCAAATTGGATATGGGGATTACGGTGGTAGGGAGAATAAATACACACACACACACACACATTCACAAATGACATTCCACATCCTCTCAATGATGATTGAAAGCTCATAAGCTAGAAGCAAAGCTAGACCTAGGGAAAATGAAAGGCTAAGAAATATATGTTCGAGTTGTCACATGTTTATGAAGAATGATGGTTTAATGGAATCATTACAGATTTTGTAGTTAGACCTTCCATAGTTTAAAGCTTATGTGTGCCATTTACTAAGTATGGTATCTTGTATGTTGGTTTTCATAATTCCTTTTAAAAGTGATGTGGAGAACACCACCACATTTAAATAATATGGATATATCTATATGATACAGATTATTAAAATATCTAGCACATAGTAGGCATTTCAAAGTACTAGCCACAATATATTAGAGTCCTATAATGTGCAAAGCACTCTCCCGGGTGCATTGCCTTGTTTAATCATCTCAAGAGCCCCTTGAATTTTTACCATTATTATAACATCATCATTCCCATTTTGCAAACAAGAAAACAGAATCCCAAGATAACTTAGGCGAAAGTTCAAAGTCAAACCCTTAATGGTTTGAGGCTAAACACTTGCTTTTCTACAAAGATGATTTTTCATTTCCCATTTATCTTTCCCATCTGAAGTACTTTGGCTACAGTTATAAACCCGAGTTCTCACTGCAGAATGACTTGCAAATTTAGTCAATTTCCATGCCCTTCACTTTGCTCTAAGTAATATTCACTACTTTTACATTTTAATCTATAAAGACCTTGTTGGCAGATCTAATTAGACAAAAATAACAAATGGGAAAACTTGTTTTTTATAATCTAGTCTCCATTTTTATCTATATTGCTCCAATAACCCTTTAGTCTTTTTGCTATCCGATTCTGTTGGGGAGGATGGGGAATCTGATACTGAACTTCTACAATGTAATTGCTCATTCACTCATCCCCTCTGGCTATTCAAAACAAAAGAGTCTGTTTTATAGCTAATCTAGTCTACATTGTATTGTCAGTGATACAAATGATAAAAATGCCTTTGGGGGACATTATACCCTCCCCTACCAGCTCTTTATGAGGAGGCAGATACCTGTCGGCACTCCCAGACAAATGTTATCTATTTGTCCAAGTGTCACTCAAATGTCATTTCCTTCATGATTATTTGCCTTATTCTTTGATTTTTCTTAGCCTCCAAATCCCCACAACACTTTAAGTCACTTTATTTTGTTGTTTTTATACTCAACTTTCTATTATAACTACTACTTGTTTTCTCTTATTTCCTACTAGGTTGTGACTTTCTTGAGAATTAACATTTACTTGCTCATCATTCTTTTGGTGCCTGCTTTTAGTCAGACACTCTGCTAGTGCTCCAGAGACTGTATGGTGAAGAAGACCAAGAACCAGATTTTCAGAGGCTCACAATCTAGTGATCTTGGAAGATGTCTGGAGAAACTAGGGAAGGCTTCATAGAGAAAGTAAAGTTTGAACACAGTCTGGAAGGAATAGTGAAAGCTGTCAGATATGCATAAGAGAAGAGAAAAGAGTATTCTAGTTAGATAAAACAAGTTTAAAAATGCATAAAGACATGACAGCACATGAATGAAAAGAAGATTTCCAGAGGAGGCAAAATATTTACCTAGAACATCAGACCTGAGCCCAAAATGCCCCCACTAATCACTTTATCCAACCATCCTGGATGTCACTAATCCACTGAGGTTCTCCTTTATTCTGAACTCAGACAAGCTCTTACCTCAGAGTCCTTCTCAAGAAGGCAGTCCAGGCAGCCATTGCCAATTAACTGAAGTTTGCACAAATATGAAATCTAGTTGCCAAAAGTACTCTAACTGAACTGTAAAAATTTCTATTTGGTAGAATTTTGGTCTAGTGAGATATAAACAGTAGAAAGGGCTTTTAGTGTAAATAACTCAAGTTAGTTTTCATTGGTGACAGATGGCCTTCTTTCTGTATGTTAGGTAAAGGTAAAGAGATGCTAGTGTTGTTGAAGGTGGACAAGGGGCTGGGAGAAAGAATTGAGGAGCGAGGAAAGGGCATGCTGAGTCAAGCTCAGGGAATTTTAAGAATGTGAACTGGCCTTCATGAACTTTTGAGTGCCTACATTTTGGTAGCTGTTTTGAAATTTTGTTTAGTTACATTGTGCACTGCTCCAGGAATAGTGTCCCAAACAATAACAGTAATTTATATCTTTACTGTCACAATGTTCACATGCAATATTACATAAAGCTCTTTACTGCTTCTGGCAAACAGGCAGGTCTTCGTAATTCTCCCAATTCTATCCTTGACAATATGAATGGTGTTGTATGGGGCAGAGACACCCTGTCATTATTAACTCAGTTTCATGAGGCACTCCATGGTTATTGAAGTCTTTTACACTTTTTACAAGCTGCTCTTCAGAGCAATACTAAGAAATGGCTAAGCATTGTTATGGCCCTTTACAGTGTCAACTGATGGTCATTGCACCAATTCAACACCAACAGGAATACCCAGTTTGGGGTGTGGTGAAGAAGGAAACTTCATTCGATGCAAACAGCTAAACTGTGATATAGCATGGCTGTGAAAACAGCTCAATTATGAAGCATCACAGCATGGTTGTGAGGCAGCCTTGGGGCCAGGTCCTTTTCCAGCTAGACAGTTCTACTCTGCTCCACCCACTTTGGTCTGATTTGGTCCAATCCACTCTGCCCTGCATTGGTCTGCTCTGTTCTGCTCCTGCTAGACACCTCCAATGTTTCATCTCTGGTTTTTCAGCTGTAGCCTGGGAAACACAGTTTTCCATCTTCAGTGGAATGGGAAAGTGCATTCTCCCAGCCAGAGGGGAGCTGACTTATGTACATACACAGAAGTTCCCACCCCTAGTCCCTAATTGGTCCATCCTCATGCAAATGAGGACTCCAAATCCTTGCAGTTTGATTAGTCAGAACAGAGCCTCTCTGATTGGTCAGTGAAGATGCTGATGGGGATATAGCTGTGCAGCTCCCATTGGATGGGGGAAGCCTTAATCCTATTGGTCAAAATACTATTCCAGGAACTCCTTTATTAGGGCTAGCTCAGATGGCAAGAATACAGTGCTTGCAGGAAGTTCAGTGTGGGCTTCTTCCTGAAGTGTGGTTTACTTGAGGGGCCCCTGTTTAGAACCGGCTACCATGCTCTGCTTTTAAATTGAGCCCTGTTAGCCACTAAGTGCCCTTTTTTGTAGGTATGTTCTTTCGCAGCGTCCACAACAGGCAGGAAAAAAAGGCTACAATTAAGTTTTTTATTTTCTGAAAAGCTGACAATCAATAACAGAGTCTTTCTTACAACTAGATTCTCTTTTGCTTTTTAGTCATGAGTACTGTAATTGACCAACAAGAATTAAAATTATTTTTTTAAGTATCTTGGAATTTTATTAAATCTCCATAATATATTAGATGCTACATAGTTTACAAATCTCCCATATATTAAATGGATAAGCAGAGCAATATGTCAAATATACAAGAACAATATTTATTATATATAATGTGTTGTATATTTTAATTTGGATTCTTAGAGGTATTAAGATAGTAACATTATGATCTTTTTTTCATCACCCTCATTTTGCTCCCTTCAGCTCCCCGCCAAGTAACCATAATAATCATAGTCAATTATAAAGATGCCATATTGTATCTACTTTGAGGCCTACTTCTTGGTGCACCAGTGAGAACTGCTCAAGCTTCTCTTCAGTGCCTCTGTGGTTTTATCGTAGCAATTGATAGATTTATAAAATTTAAAAGTAAATTTTAACACACACACAATGTATATACATAGACATTGTAAATGTATATTAAAAAGCCAGAAAAAATAAAGAGCATACTTTTAAAATTGTTTTAACTTTTCATTACTAATTTCAAACATAGAAAAGTTGCAAATATAAGTAGAACAAAAGTAATTCATATACCTTTTACCCAGCTCCACTTACTAACATTTTACCCCACTTGCTTTACTGTTCCCTTTTTTTGCCTGAAACATTTGAGGATAAGTGACATAAATCATGGTCTTTTACCCTCAAACTTTTCAGTGTGTATTTCCTAAGGATCACAATGCTCTCTTACATAACCACAGTTATCAACTTCAATACACTTAACATTGATATAATAACATTTATGTAATCTACTGTTTGAATTCCAATTTTGTGATTTAAGCCAACAATGTCTTTTATAGCATTTTTTCCCCCTCTAGTACACAGATCCAATCTAGTATGGCGTTTGGTTGTCATATCTTTTTAGCCTCTTTTAATTTCTAATATTTCCACAGCTCTTCTTTACCTTTTATATACATTGGTGCATTAAAAAAAAAAAAAAGAATACCTTCTCTTTTTAATATAACATTCCTTATTTTGGGTTTGTTTGATATTTTCTCATTATTATATTAAGATAATGCAGTGGTAGCTGGAATACTACATCCATGATGTTGTGTCCTTCACAAGATAGCTTGTCTGGAGACATGGTATCCCTCCGCCTCTCATTGGTGGTATTAATTCTAATTACTTAGTCAAGAAATTGTTCACTCTCCACTGTAGCTTTAGTATTTTTTCTATAGATCTGAGGTTCCCATTACCACCTTTTCAAGTTTGATTAATTTGCTAGAATAGCTAACAGAACAGAGAAAAACAGTTTACTTACTAGATTACCAGTTTATCACAAAGGATACTAAGAGATACAAATGAACAGGAAAATGAAGGGACACATAGGGTAAGGCCCAGAAGAATCTTGTGCACAGGAAAATCTGTCCCTCTTGACATTTTTGTCCACCAAACCAGCAGCTCTCTAAACCCCATTCCTTTGGGTGTTTATGGAGATTTCATTATATAGGCATGATTGATGAAATCATTAGGTATTGCTGATTGAACTCAGTGTCCATCCCATATTCCTTCCCTGTAGGTCACGGGATAGAGCTAAAAGTTTCAACTCTCTAATCACTTGATTGGTTCCCCTGGCAAGTAGTCCCCCTACCTCAAAGGCTTTCCAAAAGTCGCCTGATTAACATTAACTCCAGTGTGGTTAAAGGAATTTGTAATGAATAACAAAAGACACCTTTATTCAAGTTGCTTAGGAAGTTGCAAGTGTTTTAGAATCTCTGTGCCAGAAATGGGGAGAAAAACCAAATATATGTTTATTATTATAAATCACAATATCACAGCAATATTTTCCCTAAGAGCTGAATATGTAAACTGAGCACAGGGGATATTTCCTACCTGTCCTTTTCAGGAACCGAGTCCTTTTTGATAAATGTCTTTCTCCCAGAAGCATCCCAAATCTACCCATACACAGAGCAAGTTCAGAATCTGTATTAGACTCAGATTAACTTAAAATCCTAGGCAAGAAAGCAGCTGTGTGGAGTGTTAAAAGATAAACTGAGGCATATTAAAAATTTTAAGGGTTTATTTGAACAGAAATTGATGTGAATCAGGCAGAGCCAAAACAGAAGTGGTTAGGAGCACTCCACTGGTGGGAGCTAAGAGAAGGACTTTTATAGAGAAGGCATGGAGGCAAAGCAAGGACATCCATCTATTCTCTCGTAGAGTTTGGGCCAAACCACTGAAAAGAACTCATCTTTCTGAGCCCTACCTGCTTGCTGTTGAAGAAAACAGCTTTTTTTTTTTCTCTTTTGCACCAGCTTTATTACTTTGGAGAAGTTTGAAAAGGGATTGAATTCAGTCAAGTTAAGCTTTGTGCAGGGAAAGATGCTTATCTTTGCTCCTGCCCATACCTAAGTAGGCTAGTTGCACTCTTCCCCAGGATCTGAGGGCAGGTTCCTTGTAACAAAGTCTCTAACTTTGTTATGAGTACAGTATAGCTCCCCTTATCTGAGGAGATATGTTTCAAGACTCCCAGTGGATGCCTGAAACCATGAAGAGTGCCAAACCCTATAGACCATGTTTTTTCCTATATATACATACTTATGATAAAGTTTAATTTATAAGTTAGGCACAGTAAGAGATTAACAACAATAACTAATAATAAAATTTAACAATTATAACAATATACTATAATAAAAGTTATGTGAATGAGATATCTCTTTCTCTGATAATTGAGATGGCCACTAAGTGACCAACGAGGGGGTAGCATATACAGAGTGAATATGCTGGACAAAGGGATGATTCACATCACAGGTGGGACAGAGCAGGACAGTGTGAGATTTCATCATGCTACTTGGAATGTCATGCAACTCAAAACTTACAAGTTGTTTATTTCTGGAATTTTCCGCTTAACCTCTTTTTGGACCACAGTTGACTGCGGGTAACTGAAACTGTGAAAAGCAAAACTGAAAGTTAGGAAAGACTACTATATAGTCAGCTTTTCCTAACTTTCTGGCAACATTTAGATTTACCTACCATATTCTTTTATCGAAGCCCCTGGAACCAGCTCTCGAGTACTGTCAATCACAGCCACTGGAATATTTTACCTGAGAGTACCAGTAGCCTCTTCAGCTGACTTCCTCAGACTTTCCATAGATCATGTTTTTTGTTTGTTTGTTTGTTTTTAGTTTTTGTTTTTGTTTTCCCCTCAGCTATCTGCTATTTCAGTATTAGCCTTATCCAAGATAGAACTGTTTTTTCTCTTGGGAGAAATTGTATCTTTTAAAAACACCCTCAGTGTCAGGTTGTCATTTCCTTACTAGGAAAATGGCCTTTTCCTAGCTTTATCTTCTATTTCAACATGTGAAACCAACCATGCCTGAAATGTCACGTTTAGGTTTGGAGATTAATTTCCACCCAGGATTCTGACAACACTGCTCCTCCATCTTCAAGTAGTAGTTTAATTTTTAATAATTCATTCTGAAATGGGGTCTTATATCCATACCCCACTAAAAATATTTTTGAAACAATTGTTGAGCAGGGTTGCATTTATTCTAATTTTTTTCATCTACTTCTCGACAATCCTACACATAGAATTGCACAGTAATTTTTGAACTCTGTCTTATCATGCTCCACTAGACACAAATCACTAGGTACTTCTGAGAGTGCACACCCAACTTTACATAACTAGGTTGATCAATCATCTGATTTGCCTGGGACTGAGGCATTTCTCAGGATGTGGGACTTTCAGTGCTAAAATCTCAAAATAATTTGGCTTCAGTGCTAAGAGTTGTAATCTACCCATAGTTCTTGATATGGACCACACAAGAGTTTTCGGTACATATAAAAGTTGATTTCACAAACTCAGTGTGGGGTGGGGGAAGCCATATAATGTAAAAAAAGATGTCACAACAAAAAAGTTACTTAAAAGTTATAGATAAGATTAAGGAATATCAAATGGGGATAGTGCATTTGCCCTTGCCCCTACTACTCAAGGCTAACATGAATAGGGAAGCTTCTAAAACTTTTAGATTTGAGAGGGTGAGGAGAAGGAATGGTTACCAGAATCCAGTCCACTGTGAGTAACTCTAAGGGAGGGCCACCTGACAGGATCTGCTGCCTTCAGTAAAAGGACCCAGTCAACCCATAGGAAGAAATCTTTGGAAATAAGCGTCCCAATTTATTCTCCTCTCTCCCTCTGATCTCCTGCCAATGTCTCCCAATGGCTGGACATAACTGGAATAAGGAGGGAAAAGAAGTCTTTAGAAACTGTCCAGAATGATTAACCTCCGGGGGCACAAAGCAAAAAAGAAAAAGATGAAGAATGAATCTAAGGGACAACTAAAAATATTTATTTTACATTATTCTCTTTAACTAAAAAGTTATCTTATTTAAAGAACCTAGTCCACCAAAGTTGTAAGCAATTCAGTTATTAATGGGGTTCTGCCTCCCCTCCCCTCCCATGTCCATCCCACATAGACCCTTACTCCATAGAGCAAACTTTGGTATTCATACTTGCTGTTGAGATAGGCATTGTCCAGACTTGCAAGAACATCCAAGTCTTGTGGCCCTATGGCTTCGTGCCACAGCATTCATGGGAGTCTTCACCAGAGTTGAGAACGCTGAGGACTGTAACATTACCTGAATGTGCCCACCATGCAGAGATCCCCCACATTACAAAGTCTTCCCAGGGGGCATTAGAGGGAGCAGACTACAGTACTAGTTACACATAGTAGGCTTTATTCTTCTTTTCCTAAGATTGAGAATCTTCTTGCTTTGACTTCTGCTTTTGCATGTTTCCTTACAAAGACACTAGCTCTTCTCCCCCTTCCACTCAAAATGCCCCAGCTTATGATTTTTAGTGGGTTTGGATTTTCACAATATAAAGCGAAGTTTTCTTGAGTCAGCTCCTGCTCCTGTAGACCATTAACTGCAAAAATCTTGGATTTCTTTTTGAAATAATAAAAAAAGAAAATCACAGAAACAAACCTAATAGAATTCTCTCTGATTCTTCTATTGCATTGTAAATAACATGCAACTTAATTTCTATACATGATTGGAAATTTAAATGGTGTTGGAATACTATAGCAGGAGGGGAAATGGAGGTTAGTCCTAATCTGTAAAACAGGAACAAAAAAAAGTATATAAAAAATAGAAAATCTGTGTAAAAAGCCATAGCCCAGTCACTTATTATACTGTACCTTATCCTTTCCCTCTTCACTTTGCTTATATGTGTCCGAGCCTCTGAGTTTGATAGCTATGGAAGGTAGGAGGAGGAAGATAACCATACAGTGATATGGTTTCATCTACAATTTTCAAACAAACTTTCCTCTCTAAATAAATGCTAGATCACTTTCCAGAGTTGGTAATCTTACATAATTTACATGAATAAGAGTCAAAGGAAGAATCAGGGTAGAGTTGAATAGATGGTCCTGGCTTGAAACTTGAAAGACTTGAGTTTGAATCTTTGTTTTTTGATCTATTAGCTTTTTGATGTTAGGCAAGTCACTAAACCACTCTTGAGTTTTGGCTTCCTCAATCTATAAAATTAGGATAATGATAACAATCTTACAGAGCTGGTGTAAAGATTAACAATGATAAATATGAGGCCCCAGTTTAGTATCTAGACCATGATAGATGCCAAATAGATGATGCCTCCTTTACTATTCAAGTAATTGTGCCATCGTCACTACTACAGAAAACAACACATGAAAGGTAAAAGAATTTGATGGATTTAAAAATGAACTGGACTAGAGTTAAGAAAAAAATAAAATGATAAGAATGGAAAATAGAAAGGGTCAATTGAAGAGAATAAACAGTCTTTACTGAAGAGATATTTTTTGTCTCCTCTTTTCAGTTTTTATTTGAGAGGGTCATGGGAGGGATCCTCTGATTACTAAACTTACTCTCAATATGAGTTTGGCCCCTATCTGGAGGAAAAGGCATCTGTAATCCCAGTTTAGAATTTTCTTAACAGACTTCTATTTCAAACAACACTGTGGCCTATTTCTGTAGGTATGTACAGCTTGCTTAAGAGTTTCAGCCATAATAGAGGTCAGGAAGGTGCCAACTAATCTTGATGAATGAGGATACATTGAGATCAGAAACTAGGGCCAAGGTGTGTCCAGTTATACCTGTTCAGTGGCCATAGTGAATCTTATTTCCTAAACTACAAAGAAGAATTGAGTGATGGAATGAAGTGTGTGTCACCCTACAGAACAGACTCCTGCTCCTGTCAAATCTGGATAATAAAGATATCAATTAAGCACATTTCTTGGGCTTTTCACAGTAAGTCAAGAATACATCTTGCCCACAAAGATTATCTTTAGAACATTCTCAAATAAGAACACATCAATGTCATTTTGTCTCATGATTGAATTTTTCATCATTTTACAATCAGATGCTATTAAACCGAGATCCTTTTTGGTACAATTTGTGTTTTTGTTTGTTCGTTTGTTTTGTTTTTGTTTTTTGTTTTGTTTTGGTTTACTCTTGTTAGAGATAATGAAATAGCTGGCTGACATACATTAGTGAAATTCAAATAAAATGGCAATCTTCTACTTTCTTAGGACCCAATAGGCCTTCTTTAAACATCTGTTTCCATACTTTAGCTTTAGACAATTTGCATTTCATTATAGTTATAGATTATTAACCTTGAATCTGAATAGAAGCTCATGAAACTGAGATACAGAAGAATAGGAGTGACCACAGCCAAACAGTGAAATATATGTCTTCATTATAACGTGTGTATATTATGTACTGTTGAGTTGGCTCCAACTCCTGGTGACCCTATGAAGGAGTGATGTCCACAATTTCCTGTCCTCAACAGCCTCGCTCATCTCCTGTAGATCATGCTTATGGCTTCTTTAGTGGAGTCAATCCATCTCATATTTGCTCTTCCTCTTTTCCTTTACTGTAACACTTCTTTATAATATCCATCATCCCAAAGACTTGATTTTAGTGGGATTTCATAAGAAATACTACTACTAATAATGATAATAGTATTAATGATAATAATACTAATAATATAGTACATACATATATATAAAACATCATTCCCAACCACCACCAAAATAAAGTAACCTCTTCAGAAATAAAACAAAACCACTCTACTTGATTTTTACAATCTTGTTTTTAAAAATCAGCCTACCAGAATTTAAGGTTTTTTTTTTTATTGATATTTCACAATTCTGAAGTTTTTTCATTTTCCATGTAAACTCTTACTGGGGGGACTCCTGGTGTAATATCACTCTAAAACTTTTACTTTTATTTTTAAATTCTAAAATTGCTCTGTTGAAAACATTCTTTTATTTAGTACCCCTTTTTACCTTAAATGGCATAAAAAGCCAAAGAAAAAAAAAGAAAAAACTGGCTTGAGAGTCAAGATGTTGAAAATCATTGTAAGTTGCCTAAACAGGAATACAAATAAAAGAAAGATTATTTTATGAAAACTGTTTTTGAAAATATATTTTATGTCTCAAAGCAGTATTAGGTGAATGCATTTCTGAAAAATTACAACAAGTTTATTTGTAATTGCATATTGTAAAATACCAGCTAGTAAGGACACGGGTATCCTATCATAATACTTGTTCTTGCTCAAACTCTGCTGCCCAACATTCTATACTTATTAAAAGATTAAGACCAATATCTTCCTTTACCAGTATACACCGGATTCTGGTAAAGGGAGAATAAAAGGAGAAGGACTAGAAATAATTTGCTTACAGGGCAGTAAGATTTCTAGGGCTCTAAAAACTTGAACGAGGTGGATATTATTCTACTTGTTTATATTTAGTTCATGATATAAAAATAAGTACACACTCACATTCACATTAGCAGATATTGCTTTTTTATGGTAATTTTGTGTATATAAATATATTTTTTCTTTAATATTATAACTTTATCATATGGAAGTCAAAACTCTGATGGCATTTAACTAATCCTTCTCTCTTGCAATTTTGGTAGGAGCCAGCTCTTTCTTACCCTTCCCAAATTTCTTATTCTCAATTTCTACTCCAACTTTCCTATGTTGGGGTAGGAGGATATCAAAATCAAATGAACATGTGTTTTCAAAAAACAAATACTAAATAAATCATTACAGTAAGCATTTAGGGGTGCTAATAGTGATTAAATGGAAGTCTGACTCAGAGGAAGAGTTCAAATTTAAAAAGAGAGGAGAAAGAATTTTGAAGAGCAAATACTGAAGAACAGATTTGTTGGATGCTTTTCCTATTTTCTCTTTTTGGTTGAGGATTTATTTTCCAGAATTATCATATCTAACAAAAAACATAAGACATGAAATCTTCCAGACAAGAATTTAGATCAGCTGTCCTATGATATTTAATTTCTAAATAAGCGAGGACATAAAGGAAAGTAATAACTAAAATGAAAATGCATACAGAAAGCAAATTAAAATAAAAAAGTAATCTGTGCAGAAAGAGAAGAAAGTGTTTTTCAGGAAGAAGATATTTTATTCATTGTTTCAGAGAGTTAGTTCCAAACTGCTATAAAATAAAATTTCACACAGCTGTTTGGTTTCCTCTCCAAGAGTCCTAATTGGAAAGATATGAACATCTTCTGGTGGCCAGAGAACCTTGCTCAGTTGACTCTTTTTTCTGAGGTGAGTTCAGAGTGTTTACAGATTTCTCTGCATGTTTCTTACATTTTACCAGATTTCAATTATGTACTTAATTAGAGAAGAGAATTCAAACACTGCCAGATGCAGGCCAGAGCATGAGGATTGTATCATAGAAAGAGCACTGAATTGAGTATAAGGAGACTCAGGTTTTGGTTCTATTTTTTGTCACTAAATAGACAAATTAGTTTGAGAAAGTTGGTTGATCTCCCTGATTCTCTTCTCTAAATTAGTAGATTTAAGTGGATATTTTCTAAGATTTCTTTCCAGTTCTTATTTATATATTAGACAATCTTTTCAAGTCCTTGAACCAAAAATGAGCCAATTTGCTAGTCTTTAGAGAAACTTTAAGAATTTATTTAAATAGTTTAGAAAAAAACAGTAGAAGCAAAACAAACACAACGAAGTCTTTTAGAAGCTGGAACTTTTATACAAAATCAACATATTCTGAAAATCAGGTTATTTTAAAACCTAATTTTTAAACTTCTCAGTAATTACTTCTCTCCCTCAATAATCTCAGGTCTGGAATGTATCATTTTCCAAACCCTAAATCTAGCTTCCCATCAAAGAGGGTTTAGTCCCAGTCAATCAGCAACCCAACTCTAAATTCTCTTAAAGAAAACAAAGAAAATCCATAATATATTCCTCCACTTTTGTATTCCCAAATGTTCATTTCCTTTCTGTGTTGGTTTTAGTAGATGAATAATAGTTCATTGTTTTCCAGTTTCAGATATGCTAATATATCAATGCTTCTGTACTTTAAACTCTAGTCCTTTGAATGCTTTAGACCCTCCTTAATCTCTTGAGTCAACTAATTGCATTTTCTTCCTTAAGGTGATGCACTGAATAGTCTTTTGTCAACTCAGCATCATTCTAAGCCTCTTCAAAGGCAGGAACTACATTTCCCAGAATCTCTTTATGTGTATAGTTCCAGGTTAGAGTCTGTCAATGAGAGGCGCTTGCTCAAGATTTAGAAGGCAGAAGAGGAGGAGACCACTGTTTTCCAGTCAGAAAGATGCATGGGCAGATGAAAGTTCAAAGCTGCTTCCGGATACATTTCTTGAGAAACTCCTGCATCTATGCTACTGACTGAGACAGCTGGGGTGGACGGACTCACACTGAAACTAATGAAGTTTAAACTTCAGGGTTTCTTTCTTGCATGGACCCTTTCTAGGATTCTGGGACTATTGTCCTCATAATTGTATTTATTTTTTCTTAAAGAGAGCACTCTAAGTTGCACAAGTTTTAAGGCTCACAACACTTAGCTCTAACCTTAATGGTTAAGAACCTCCCAGAGACCTTGTGACTCCAGTGACTTCAGGAGAGCTCCTGAGAACTACCAGCTTTGGGGCTGGATTTGGAGGTCTTCTGTGGGACCTTTCTGACTCTCTCTCCCCCTGCCCTTCCAACAGTTGTGGACACTCTAACTCCCTTCATACTAGGAACAGAGTGGCTTTTGTTTTCATGACCAAACCAGTCATTGCTTAAAAATGACTGCTGTCAACAATTAGGTTTTTTTTTGTTCCATTTAATCTCAAATTTAATGCGACATTTATCTACACTAGAAATAATAGGAAAGCAATTATTTAATATTACATTAATAAAACCTTAGAGTAAGCTCCAGGTTTACTCTAATTTAACATTTGGCACTTAGTGCTTAGTAAATATGTGCTAATGAGTTAGTGTGTAATTAATGAGTGACTGAAGGAATGGATGACTTTGTGAGCATTTGTATCCAAGTTACTCTTTAGTTATGATTATTAAAACAATATAGATCATCTTTGTTATAACAAATTCCCCCAAGATTTACTTAGCACAGTATCAAGAACTCCCAGCTGCTTACTGCTTTTTTTGGATGAAAATGAGTAGATTTGGGAGCCATTCCAGCACAAATTCTAGGAAATTCCAGGATGCATCTGTAATTATTTTAGGGTCTTCCAGAGGTTTGAGGCCACACCTGTTAGTTATGAATTATTTTCCTAGGGTGAATATATATAAATTTAAAAGGGCCTGATTATTGGATCAGAGTTAGAAGAGTTCAAGCCCTCTCATTTTTCTTCTTGCAATTCAGTTCTGCATAGTAAATAGCAATGATAATCATTTTGCTGGATAAGAAAGTCAGTGGCCAGTCCTCACCAGAATAAATCATGATTATAATTTAATTTTAATGAAGATTACAATCTTAAAAAAAATAATAATAATTTAATCATGCTTGGAATTAGGCCAGTAGTTTTTCTAAAGCATCCATATATATCTTGTACTACTGTATGCTCCATATTGAAGTCAAACATTTAGGAGTTTGTAATTTAAAAAATATTGATGAATTCCATAAAAAAAGTAAAAAATTCCACATTTCGCTATTTGTTCTAAGAATTAATTTTTCTTAATTTATATTTTTCATGGATGGAGTAAAAAAGTAATAATGCAAGATAATTTCATAATTATTGACAATGAATACATTAGTAAGTAATTAAATTTGGGAATCTTTGGTCTTTTTGTTTTCATTTAGTAAATATTTACTGTGTTCCACCTTTATACTAGGTACCATGCTAACCAGTAAAAATATAGTGAATTACAGTTGATAACTACCTTCCTGAAGTGGGGCAGACACACACAAAACTGTAATTCCAGGAAAAACAACAACAACAAGTAAATGGTTTGGAGGAAAAGGGGAAGGAAAAAGGGAGCTTTTGTGGGACCAGACACTGGAGTTACATACGATAATTTCATACACTTTCCATCACACCTTTGAGACATTCTCATAAAGGAGAAAACCATCTCTGGGACATTGGATATCTAGCCAAGTTAACTGTTAATGAAGAGCAACTTTAGAAGTTTATACCTATATTCTGGACCCTAGAGGCAAAGAACACCTAAAAGTCCTGTATTCCAGATAGTTTTGGGGTACAAGTCACCATCCCTCTGGCATATGTTTAGCATCCAGTTCATTCTCTAAAGGCCATGTGGGCTCTTCCGACTGAGAACATCATTTATTGAATGATGTTTTACTGTACGTGTCATCCCCAAAGCTAAGATGGCTCAGTTGCTTAAGCTTCCACCAGCGGCAGAAGCAATTGGAGCAGAAGGTAGGATGTGGATTTATTCGTTTTTTTTTTCAAGTACAATATTAAATGCATATTAACAGCTCATTATTTGTTCTGTTAAATGGGTATAAGCTCTCGATAATTAGATTCTCAGAGGACTTCAATTTCTTCACCTGCGGGTTATAGATGGAATTATCTGTAAATCATCGTTCAGGAGTAAGTTGCCAAATAGTCGTAAGCGTTTATTATCTTAGTTCTTAATTGCTGTATCAGAAATGTATAATATAATATGTAAGCTTGATAAATGTTGAATGAATCCATGTATCTAAGAACAAGTGTTTGGGAGAGAGAAGAAGAAGAGCAGCATAATTTGGATGCCCTAGTTTCCCTCTCCTAAAGGTCACTGTCAGGTGTCAGGAGGTTGTGAGGGAGGAGAGACTTCTGTCCCCTTATCCCATCCCCTCCCAGCAAAGGGACCAGCAGGGCGTGCGTGCTCCTCAGACAGCTCCAGGTTCCAATGCAGACCTCGGATTTACCTTTGCTTTCCTTGACTCCCCATCTCGGCCCCCGCGCTCGGGTCCCGGGAGTTTTTGGGGTGGGTTGGAAAGGACCTCGGGCGCCTTTAAATGCTAATGAGAGTCGGTGCCCAACTCCGAAGCCAACTTTCCCCACCCTCTTCCCTCGCCCGCCCTTCCCTTCCCGGCCCGTGCGCCGCCTAGAAAAACTTGTGCGGGGCCATTTTTGGGGCAGTAAGATCGAGCGAGGAGCCCAAGAGCGAGCGCGCAGCCCGAGAGCTCGAGCCGCCTCCGCCGCGAGACCCCCCACCCCGGCCGCCGCCGCCCGCGCCGCGCGATCCTCACCGGCCTCCCCGAGAGCGAGCCCGGCCGCCGCGACCGCCAGCCGCGCTAACCGCCGACCAACCGCCACCGAGGTGCCCGAGTGAGAGCAGAGGAGGCGGCATGAGCGAGGCGGGCGAGGCCAGCACCACCAGCAGCACCACCACCCTCCCGCAGGCTCCGGCGGAGGCGGCCCCCGCGGTCCCTCGGGACCCCGCGCCCAAGAGCCCGGTGGGCGGCGGCGCGCCCCAGGCCGCGGCCCCGGCGCCCGCCGCCCTCGTCGCGGGAAGCCCCGGCGGGGACGCGGCCCCCGCAGCCACGGGCCCCACGGCCCCCGCCTCTTCAGCCCCCGCCGGCGGTGAAGACGCGGAGAAAAAAGTTCTCGGTGAGTCAGGCCCGCGAGGGAAGGGGCTGCTCCGCGCGGGGCCGGCGGCGGCGGGCCGCGGTGCACGTGTGGGCGTCTCCCGCTGCATTTCCTCCTGGGCGGGGAGCTGAGCGTACGGGGGTGCCCGGGACCTGGGGTCCCCAGAGCCGCGGCCGCGGTGCGCCCGTCCTGCAGGCGCTCCCAGGTGTGCGCGTGGCGCTCTGCGCTCCTCGCCGCCCGGTGCGCGTTCCTCCTGGTCCTGGGCCAGCAGTTTGGGTCTTAACTTTGGTCACCTAGCCAGCTACTGTCGCACCTTCCCGCAGTGGTGAATGCCTCGGTCCAAAGAGTAGAGGAGTGGCAACCCTGGTAGAGAGGACCCAGGGGAGGGATGGATGTGGGTGTAGGGGAGGAACAGACACGTGGGACGGCGACTTTGGAGTCCTTGCTCAGGATCTGGGTATGGGGAGCATTTCCTTTGGGGAAGAGTCAGGCTCTAGAAGCAGACGGGGAGGAAAAAGTGGAAGGACTTCTTGCTGGGGAGGCTCAGGTGTCTGTCCCTGATGCCCTTCCCACATGAGTACGGGAAAGGCGCCATGCGTCTGTCGGCCACATGCCGGGAAAGAAGTGTTGCAATTCTCTTGGGTCTTGGTCCCACGTCCTCCACCCTCCTGTGCCCACTGCTGCGAAGAACCATTCACAGTTTACCAGTCGCTACGCCTTTTCTTCTTCCTGGACTGTGGGGAACGCTCTTGGTGCGGCAGCTGAAAAAACGTTTTAGGAAGTGTGGGTATGACGTTTGTTTAGAACATCGTTATCTTGGGACATTTAACTTAGGAAAGGAAATAGTCTGGTGAAAAGTTCAGGTTTGGGAGCAGAGCGTTAGAAAGGGTTTCTGTGGTCATTGTTGGTTTTGTCACGTGTAGCCTTCTCAAGTAACGCCCTGTGCGAGGCCTTAAAGAGGCTTACAAAGCAGGTGGGTGGTGAATAAATAAGCTTTCTCAAGGGTGTGTGCATATATCACTCACTCTCTTAAACAAGAAAGTTAGGAGATGATGTAGGATGCTTTAGAGAAATATTCAGCATTTGAGTGCAGTGTGTTTGATCCCTCTGATCCTTGCCTGCCAAATTTCCTAGGAAGAACATTGAGAGAATAATGTGAAGAAAGCGCAATGTAGTTCCTTGTTCCCCACTTTGAGAGACCTGTTTTCTTTTCTGAAGCTTTTACGCATTGACTGCCCATGCTAAATGTAACCTGTGTCGGTTAAGAAACAAAATAGCCCTCATTTTGCTGGACTAAAAGTTGCTTAAGTCTAGCCAATACTGCACTGTGATATTGTTTCCCACAAGTGTTTTCTTGGAACACTTCATGCAAAATGTGTCAGAGAGACAATCTTGGATTATCCAAAGTGGTGTTAAGATATACCCTCCTTTAAATTCTAATTATAATAAGGGAATTTTGCAGTTATTCACTTGATCCTTGTTACCCCTTCTGGATTTTTTAAGCAGATAACTTTAAAGATGAAGGAAACAGGTCAAGTTAACTTTCTCAGCCACCAATTGCTGTTAAGCCTCTACTACATCCTGGTGATGATCCTGGAGGTCTTTAATACCTTTCCACTGTAACTCCAACAATCAAAATGAAGGACA
>PVKZ01001850.1:0-142418 GCA_004027375.1 Macroglossus sobrinus | reverse complement strand
TTACCTGAGTGAAACCTTTCTCTTCTCTTCATTCCTTTATCCCCCCTTTGCCCTTTATGTAAGTGAAGTAAGTTTATAGTTTAAAGCAAGAAGTGTGCATGAATGTGTTTGGCCATATGAAGTTGCTGAAAATATTTGTGGAATTAGGAGAAAATTTAAAACTACATGGGGTGGGGTGGGGAGAGAAAAATAACCTTCAGCCTGGATTGAAGTTAGGCTTGAAAATCAATTTTTATCTTTTCCTCATTGTATTAGTGTTGCCTTTCTAATCAAGGTTATATTATGAAAATGAATCGAAAACAGTTCCTAGCTTTTTATTTTCCGAGGTTATTAGTTGAGGGGCACATAAAAAGAGACACAAAAATAATATCATTTGAGGTAATGTGTGTCTAAAAAGCATATGATTTATCAAAAGCAGGCCACTTCTGTGTACATTTGGATCTAAAACAATTTTTTCTTCTTTGCCCAGCTGCTCTAATTAGAATGGCCTAAAACTGAAGATGCCAATGGTTTAAGCTCTTCATTGGAGACATACATCTTCCTTACTTGGAATTGGTGTTATAGAGATTGCTCTGTCAGTGGTGGACTGAATGATTTTGGACACATGAAGAGTAGATTTTTTTTTTTACAAAGAGAGCTAAAATATTCCTCAAGCGTACCTAGCAAAACTAAGAACTAACTATACCCACAACAAAGCAAATCCTAATTACTGTTTTTTAGTGCTGAGTTTAAAAACTGTATCCTTATTGTTTAT
The DNA here is from genome assembly GCA_004027375.1 of Macroglossus sobrinus. Lineage (NCBI taxonomy): Eukaryota > Metazoa > Chordata > Mammalia > Chiroptera > Pteropodidae > Macroglossus > Macroglossus sobrinus. The sequence continues at coordinate 141,664 of PVKZ01001850.1, read as the reverse complement.
CTTTGGAAATTATAAACTTTGTATCTCATGGAGATTTCAGCATGGATTAATGTTAATTTTTACCTTCATTCTCTACTAAGTTCTTTTTTAAGGTACTCTATTGTCAGATTTCCTGTTTCATTGAATCTTGATAATTGCTTTATGCATTTCCTGACTTTAGACATAGGCATTTCTTAGAGGTACTGAATTTGGCATTCAAAATTGATTCAAAGGAGCCCTCAAATTTTACTTGATGACTGTAACAAATATGAATCTACAAAGGACAAGTTAATATGACCATACTGTTTGTTTAGATGACTTCTCTTAAATTCTGTTAAAATTTGGTGTTGTACGGAAGTGATCCTACTTGTGACGGAAAGTGGATACAATAATCATGTTTAAGAGGGGGATTTTATAGAAAATGCTGAAATTCATTCCCACCAACTGCAGAGAGTAGAGTAAACAGTGAAACAGAAGCCCAAATTCATCACTGTGTTTTGAAAAGGCCTGTTACATCATGTCTCAGGGTGGTGAGTACAGCACTGGATTGAGACAGCATCAGTTCTATTATTACTCTTGACTCCTCTGATAGGCCCCCAACTGGCAACTAGACAAGATACTTTATGTTTTGTGTTTGTAGATTAGCTACTAACAGGGAACTACTGTTTCACTTAATAAAGTTTGCCAGTGTTTTCGAAGTGTGAAAATGATGTGTTGAGGTCACTGGTGCTTACCTTGTTTATCTACATTCTCTTTCATTGTGACCCTTCTTTTGTACTTAGAACATTTTTTTTCTGTGTTAAACTATAATCTTAAAGAACATTTTTTTTCCTCAAATGGTATTTCTCAGTTTTCATTACTGCAGAATTGTATAGATTTATGACCAGTCCTTATCTTATGACTATCCTAAAAGTTTTAACAGGGAAGAAAGTTTTATTCTTTTGAAAGTATTTCTGTATATTAGCTTCATTTGCTCCATTTTCTTTTTCTAATATATTTTGGAATTAAGCTTTTAATGGTTTCCTCAGGTATGTTTGGGTTTTATATAATCCTATTAAGACCTTAGTGATATGAGCTTTATCTCTTTGTAGGTCAGCTACTAATTTATCTGCTTAATCCTATTTTAGCCACCAAAGTCCTTGGCACTGTCAAATGGTTCAACGTCAGAAATGGATATGGATTTATAAATCGGTATGTGTGTTTGTATCTACGTATTTTAAAAACATAGTTATGTTGTGGCACCAGCAGTTAAAAATTTTTCACCATACTTTATTAATGGCTTGTATAAGTTTTTAAGATTTATAAGTGCTGTAAATAATCTCACTTCTAATATACTGGTCATTAAATATTAGTTAGAATACATTGCCAGAACATTGGTAAATAACTTATTTTATAAAATTTAGTCATTAAAAGAAAAAAAAATGGGTGGGTGGGGGGATAAATAAGAAATGGGAAGGGCCTTAGGATAATTGACTTCATATCCATAATTTCACAGATGGAGAAATGGAGTCTTAGACTGGTTAAGCAACTTTCCTAAGGTCACACAACTAGTGAGTAATTGAGCTGGATCTGTAACCCAGGTCTGGTCCAAGTCCTGTGTAGAAACTGTAGTGTTTTCTTTAAACCGTGGTAACTTCTAATCATATAAGAAAGAGAATGTGAGTACAAGCTCTTGGAAATATGTTTTTATATGATATTTTCATTTTCTTTGTACCCCTTCCACCTCAACCGTCCTCTCCACACACACTTAAAAAAACCCTCCAATTTCTTCCTTGTCTGTTTTTTTTTGGGGGGGGGAGGAGGAGTTAGAGTGAGGTGGTGGTTGGGGAACTGTTTTAGGTTTCAGTGTAAGGAGAGCCTAGTTCACAGCTGTGCTCTGTCCTTTTAACTATCTTGCTTTGCTTTTGCTGGGAGGAAAATCTGGGGCTCTGATTACATACCACGTGATTTAGAAAGAGATGAGAGGAAAGGGATGTTTCTGTGTGTTGAATCTCTACCCTCGGATCTAAGCACTGGTAATGCAGAAGAGTAAGGTGGGTATCTTGGGGGTTTAGAAGTTTTTCATGGGGATTGATTCTCGGCATCTGAATTGAGTTTAGAGAATAAACAAAAATGTATGTTGTCTTTTGAAGTCTTGTGAACTTATAAAACATTTATTCTTTTTAAGTTTTCCCGCCTACCTAGAACCTTTTAATTGTGAGCTTTTTTCCTCTAACAGAAATGACACCAAAGAAGATGTATTTGTACATCAGGTAAGGATAATAAATGTTATATTTTATATGTGTGAGGAGGTGGTGTTGGTTCTGTGCTGTTTTCCCATTCCTGAATGTTATCCTATACATCATTATTCTACTCTAAACTCTTTGTGATTTTATTTTGGCAAGAGAGCTCAATCTCACATTTTAAGGTTGGCAGATAAGCTCTTCTGTCCCATCACAATAACTATTTTCAAAGAGTTTTTATATTTGAATGAAATGAAGTAATATTTAATTAGACCACTTTTTAATTTTTAAAGCCTTTTTTTTTAATGTTTTCATTTTTTTATTGTCCCAATCCCCAGGCTCTTCTCCATAGAGCAGTTACAGAGTCTTTTTAAAAAGCAAATCAGATCATGTCTCTTCCATGACACAGTCTTTTCTTTTAAAACCTTCCATGCCTTCCTGTTGTATTTGGAAGAGAATCTAAATTTTCACCAGGTATTACACAGCCCTGTGTAACTTTTTGCTATGACTCCCCAGCTTCATCTTTTACTGTCCTCCCCACTGGTCACTGAGTTCTAGCCTCACCGTCTTTCCTTCCCAGGAATGTATTTTATTCCCACATGTTCTTGTGCCTGAAATACTCTTCCTTGAGTCTTTAGCAAAACACCTTTTGTTTCATGGTAGCATCCTGTTCTCTTGATTTTGTGGCTCCTGCATAATGTTTGACTGGGACTCTCCTGGTTTTGCCTAGGTGTGGGTACTTGTTAAAGCTCCTCTATCAGAGCAGCTCTAATTTGGAGTAAATAGCACAGGGAACGGATAGTTAGGGTGTATGTATCCAAGTCATGAGAAAACTCACAGTTCCCAGGATAGTCCTCACTCTTGTCAAAGGTAGGCATGGTTGTTAGCACATGGCCAAGCCAAAAGCCCCACACTCCCTTAAATTTGAAGCCACTGTAGAAGATGGGTAAAATATGGAAAACATGGGCTTCTCTGCTGAAGGTATCTCAGTCTTTCTTTACATTATTAGCCTAGGATGTTATTTATTCTATTATCATGAATCCTGGTCTTGCTTTACAAAATAGGTAAAAATAAAAAATACCTACCCTTACTGTCCTTTTTCTATATTTAGTTTTCAATGAATTAAATCCAATATATTCGTAGTTCTAAGTGTATAACAACAGAGAAGCACATAGCCATGTACTAATACCAGCACGTTTACCTGCAGGGCTCTGGCAAGCATCTGGTTGTCAGTGTTTTAGTTTTCTTCTGTTTAGGATTGTGTGTATATTGAGGTGGATTGTGGTGACTGGAGATAGCGATACCTAAGAATAAGCTTTCTAGTTGTGGTTTCTGTCATTTATATTTCTGCTTGACTTGGATATATTTGAGTTATACCTAGATAATTTGAGTAGATTTTTTGTTTATATACAATGATTTAAAATCATAACAAACTGAAAGGAGGTGTTGGTTATAATACCAAGAGGTTAATAGATCTTTGTGGGTAAGAACTCTGCATTTGCTGACTGTTGGACTGAGAGACCTCACAAGTTTTTGCACTAGTGGCCAGCTTCGTTAGCCTGAGAGTGTATGACCTGATTTCAGCCCCTGTGAGGCTGTGTGGTGAGTCACCTCACTGTGTTGAGGCCTGCCCAGTTTAACAGGAAAAAGGGAACAAGCGGGCAGGGAGGGGCTGGCTTTGGAATGGCTGAATGTTCAAACTGCGTGCGCATATATCCTGTCCTGAACTGCCTTTTTCCTCTGTGGGTGAAGTCTCTGCCCTATTGGCTCATTCTTTTATTTTTTTTTTTCTCTCCCTCCTACTCCGAGTAAGGGAAGGGCTGGATTACACATGCCTAATCGCTTTATAAAATAAGGTTGACCTAATTCCATAGAAACTCAGAGCCCCTTTAACTATTCAGAGATACCAGAAAGAATGGAAATTTATTGCAAGGATGATTCTGCTTCCTTCTACTGGTTGAAAAGAAAGATCTGTTCCCAAGCACATATTTAGGTGCAGATGTTGAATGCAGAATGACATTTTCATTGACCTTTTAATGTATTATCAGGGACATATGCATGATGTGGTGGGAAAAATACTAAATAAATATGATACAGTACAGGGATATGAATTCCCCCACTTACGCCCCTACTCTCTTGAAGCTGCATTTTTATGACCTCAGATAAATAACTTATTAGCCTCATGTTTTCCCACCCATACAATGGGTAATGGAGCAATGGCCAAATTTTCAGTAATATTGTGATTCCTGTGGTAATTTTGTATATTCTCTTAGAAATGCCTTGGGATTTTCTAATTCTTTTTTCCTATTCATCATCATCCTTCTTCCCTTTCATACATTTTTACAATCCTTTTCGAGATTAGCAGTTTCTCTTTTCTATAAAGTTTTATACCTAAAATGTGTGCTTGTGTGTGTTAAGATTCATGAAGGCATCCAGCTCCTCCCCCTCAACTGATGACACTAGATTAATAGTTTGAGGGAACCAGTATATCCAACATCATGAGTAAGTGAGCAGGCTATAATAGGAGTGTGTGATATCTACACATTCTGTTGAATACACCTACCAAGATGAATTCTGAAGGATAACATGAATCAAGAGATTAATGGGGAATGGTTTTTATAGTGTTTTTTCGTTTCGTTGTTTTAGAGATTCAGGTTAGTAGGAGAATGATAGTTTTAAAAAGTAACAATAGGTCAACAGTTTCTTTGTTGTACCCAGTAAACTTGAAAATGATGAAATCTGTCGTCAGTGTTGACATATACGTCATTTAGAATTTTCTCTTCTCTTGACAGACTGCCATCAAGAAGAATAACCCACGGAAATATCTGCGCAGTGTAGGAGATGGAGAAACTGTAGAGTTTGACGTGGTGGAAGGAGAGAAGGTGAGAGGAAGTTGTGGCTGGGTCTCAAGAGTGTGCTGGAACTGGGTTTCCTCACACTGTAAATGGTCTCTCAGCCCCTTATGAGTTCACGTTACTTTGGGGTTTTTGTGTAACAGGAAGAAGTGACTTTTATGTAGAAATATTTTTGATTATCGGATGTTATTATAAATATTCTTTGATATATTATAAACGGACATTTTAAATTTTCATTTAATAAATGATGAACCCTGTTTCTGGAAGGAAAAGCTAATTTCTCAAGATTTAAAATGATATTTTATTTTGGTACAAATATATGTACAAGTGTGGATTAAAATTTAACTTTTTAATAAGAAAATTTTCAAGCTGTGATTTGTAAGTACTTCTGCATAAATAATACACAGTAAAGAATGCTTTAATCTCAATAAAAGATGATTCAAATGGAATGCAATCATTGTGTTTTCTCTTTGGCTTGGATTTTGGAAAGCTAAAGGCTTCTTGATAGACTACATAACAACTTTGTTCAGATGAAGCTAATAGATCATCTTGGAGTGTCTCTACAGAATTTTCTTTATGCTGTTACAGTTTGAATTTCAATATTAGGAATGTCCTTTATGCTTTGTCTTTAATCAATAATCCATTATAGAGATCAGTAAAACAATATTGAATAAGAATAAAACCGTATGTGGTACAACTGCCGTGGCAGCTAATCATGGCAGCTGAATGATAAACTGAGTTAACATTCGTGCATGTGCTCTTCCCACATATGTGCTTATGCACCATCTTTCAGAGTCCTTTTAGTGGCTCCCAAACTGTTTGGTTTTAAAAGAACACTTTAATATCAAAATTTAAATGATGTCTTTACCAGTGTGATCCCCAGAGTATCTTGCAAATGCTAGCCTGTAATCATCTCTGTTATTCCATCCAACTCTTAAAATTTTGTTTTGTCAGGTTAATTTTACCTCTGTTTGTTTTCAGAATTTGAGGTTTTGCACATTAATGCTAGGGTGTAAAATATACTCTTGAATTCCTTTGTCTGAATTTTTTGTATTTTTGAAGCATTATTTTATCCATTGTCCATATGAGGATAACACTTAATTTTGTTTGAGAATAATAGAAAGGTCTGCATGTGTAGAAACTATATTAACTAAATCAGGGATGCTCTTTCCTTGTTGCTTCCAGATAGGAGCAGTTTCACGCTCCATAAATCATTGCTGGACAGCCATGTGAGCCCACGAATAGGGATTCTCTTGGTATCTCTTACAATAACTTAGGTTTTGGCATTTTTTAGGAAATTCACATGATCTTAGTTATTTTCTATTGAGGAATATCCTTCTTGGTCTAGCATTACTTCTTTGACAGTTAATATTATATTTATTAGTTTATGTTCTTTAAAGAGGTACATGCTGCTCTTGAATTTAGTGTAACCAAACAAGAAGGCAGAGTTTAGGTTGCGTGAGCAAACAGGCTATATACATATCAATCAGTACATTAAATACGTTGTTCACCTTATTAAAACTTAAGTGTGTTTTGAGGTCGCAATAGGAATTGATAGTACGTTTTGCCAATCTTTAATACTCCTGCTGTCTAAGGCTGTTTTTGGTGGGTTAGTTTAGCATTTTTAAAAATTTGAGGCTGTCTTTATTTTCAATCTCAGGGTGCAGAAGCAGCCAATGTGACTGGCCCAGATGGAGTTCCTGTAGAAGGGAGCCGTTATGCTGCTGATCGGCGCCGTTACAGACGTGGCTACTATGGCAGACGCCGTGGACCTCCCCGTAATGTATGTTGGTCCCTCTTCCTAACCAGTAATTGAAAAACATGTTTACATCTAAAATTATGTATGCATACGTGGAACAGATAAATGCTGCCTTTTTTTTCTTTTTCTTCCTCCTTTTTTTCCTTCTTTCCTTTTATTTTTGTTAATGGGAAATTTTTAGTGCCCAGAATTTATCCGTAGCCACTGGTTTTATTGGAAACTTGCCTATCAGTTTGTATGTCTTTGGCTGCAAATTTTAGAAATTTAATTACCTTGCAACAAGAAGGCTTCTTTAAGGGTCTCAAAAAGCCATTCTCTTTTTATTGGGCTCTTTTATCTGGTTATAACCTAGTGGCATTTAGTGGGAAAGGAGGATGACATTTCTGTGATTGGCCTACACCTATTCATCCCTTGGCACTGGCAGTGTTGACTGCTAAGAAATTCAGTGTTTGGCTGGCAGGGAAGAATGGGGAGTAGCCTGGGCCACAGAAATATTAAATTTCTCTCGAATAAGTAGCTGTTTTATTTAGCATAGCATTTTTCTATTATTTTAAAGTAGAAAAGTAATAAGTAATTCTCTGGATTTTTATTAGTTCTTCAAATCGATGATACCAATTCAGGTGAAAAAGGGTTTACAACCAAGCCTGGTTATATTTTTCTCAGGAGGCTCAATTTAAAGTTCTCTCATAGCATCCAAAGAGAGTCTCATTCATTTGTAGTCATGAGGATCCTATAGATGCAAGTTATTTTTTGATGTTTCCAGAATTAACGCCTTGGATTTGTCAATTAGAATGAAACTCAAAATACTTTGTGAGCACAGGATTGTGGCTATGTAAGTCATCCAAGGAAAACTTTTGAAAAATCTCACCAGAATAAAATACCTGCAGACAGAATGATTTATCTCTATGCATTGACAGCTTTATATCTTTCTGCTTACCAGAATGCTTTTCCTCTTCATGCTATCATCTATATCACCCTGCTCAAGCTGATTTTTATCACATTCTTTTCTCTGTTTCTGTATTATTCTCACCCATGTTTTGTTTATTCTGTTTGATTTTTAATAATAAACTGTGTGGGGGGAGGGGGGAGGTAGATATGAGAGCAGCATTTCCTGAGTCATGTTAACTCAAGTTCAACAGAGTCACAGAACTCTAGTTGTGATTATTTTGATTCCTAGGCTAATTCAGAAGTAAAGTGGTAGGAAACCTTTAATGAAAAATTTTCCTTTTCTCCTCAGCTGGGAATTCTGAAGTCATGCAGGTAAAAGATGTTTAGAAATAAAATAGTCAAAATTCTGAGAGTGTACCTGAATAAACGTTTTCTGTTGTAATGTCTAAATCCTTAACGGCTCAAGAGCATGTTTGGCAGTGGTGTTGCCATTACTCTAAAAACTTTGGCCATATAAAACTCAAAAAGACATAGAAAAGCCTGAAAAGAAAAACAATTTATGAAGTCTGCGTCTTTATGTAATTGGGGATACAGGTTTTACAGAGTGTAAAATGGCTTGATCTTTTTTGAAATTAGACTAGCTGAGGCTATATTTGAAGCTTTTCCAAATACCTTCACCCCCAAAAGAAATAGGTTATTGTTAATTTTTAATTTAGTCATTTAAAAAACTATAGTTACTTTCCTTAAGACTACCTTTGGCATTTGCACATTCTCCTTTAAAGTAAGATTTGAAATAAAAAATTCTTGGAGCGATATTTAGCTGTTTTTATTTTTAATATAAAATATTAGTATATGGTATGATAGTTTAAATACAGGGAAAAATATAAAATGAGCCAATAATTCCCTTTGTTAATATGAGTTATATTTAGAAACTGCCCATATCTTTTACTTATTACTGTCTATTAAAGTACAATTAAGACTATTCCTAAACATAGAAAAAAAATCATACGATGTCAGTGGTTCTCAAACTTTTTGGGTTTTGGACCCATTTAGATGCTTAAATATTATTGAGGCTCTCAAGAGTCTTTGTTTATGTGTGATTATATCATTAATATTATATTAGAAATTAAAGCGGAAATTTAAAAGATTCAATTGATGTAAAATAAACTCATTACATGCAAAAGACATTTTTTATGAGAACTATATTTTTAAATTGAGCAAGAAGCATGGTGTTGTTTTACAATTTTGCAAATCTCTGATGTCTGGTTTAATAGAAGGCAGCTGGATTCTCATCTCCTTTGGCGTCCAGGCTGCCGAGAGACTGAGAGACTGTCATTGTAGCTCTAGGAGACCCCGCCACACGCTCCTGAGTGGATGAAACAGAAACAGGCAGATAGCATCTTTGTAGCACTATGAGAATGATTTGACCTTAGTAACCTCCTGAAGGGTTTGGGAGACACCATCCACACTTTGAGAATAGCTGCAGAAAGTAAATCATTTATTTAGAACAAACTCAATAACCCTACAAAATATATTTTTTCTTGACTGCCTTAACTTTGCCCCAGTAGAGGCAAATGTTGGAGGACACACATTTGATGGTGCTAAATATTATAAATGTTGTAGATGATCTTTGGGTAGTTGGTCAACTAATTAATATTCATCAAATCTAATTAGATGACTATTAAATTCATTATAGATTGATTGCTTTTGCTTTTCTGCTTCTTGGTATTTTATCTGCACAGATCTACTTTAATCTTGATGTAGTTTATCCCAGGTAATCACATGATGATCTGGGTTAAATACATTTTGTCTGTATAATAGAAGGGATTATTTCTTTTGGGGAGATATTTTTCTTTTGGTGATATTCATCCTAAATGGTATTCTTTGGTTCTTTCCTTGCTGAAACTTTTTCTGAATCTCTGTTTCTTTGCTTCGCTAGTACGCTGGGGAGGAGGAGGAGGAAGGGAGCGGCAGCAGTGAAGGATTTGAACCCCCTGCCAATGATGGGCAGTTCTCTGGGGCCCGGAGTCAGCTGCGCCGCCCCCAATATCGCCCTCAGTACCGGCGGCGGTTCCCGCCTTACCACGTGGGACAGACCTTTGACCGTCGCTCACGGGTCTTTTCCCATCCCAACAGAATGCAGGTAAACTTGCACCTGGGACTTCTCTTCAGCAGTCCTCACCCCTCCATCCTTCCTCTGCCTTCTCTTCTTCCTCCTCCTCCAACACCAGCTGCCGGAAGTAAAACCTTGCTTCCTGATGCTACAAAAGCTGAGGCAAGGTTTTGTCTGCATTCTCAGAGCAGTCATTCTAGTAACATTTCTGAAAACACAACCACATGAGTCATGCCTGTGAATGGGGACCCTGGTGCATAGGACACAGTTTCTAGTTTATAGAAGAATAAAAGAAGTAGAGAAACAGATGGTATGTATAAGAGCTTAAACTCTGAAGTCAGGCAGGTCAGGATTTGAATGTTGTGTCTGCTACTTTTTATCTGTGAACTTTTGAGAAAACCAAACTTTTGAGAGATTAACTTGTCCATCCATTAACTGGGGATGATAACATGCCTCTACCATGGGGTTATGATGATTAAATCAAAAGTAAAGGCTAGCAAAATGCCTCCCTCAGGATAGCTAACATCTAATAAGTTTTAAATTTAGATGAGATAGTGTTGATTATTAAGAAAAGCTACCATAGAGTGGAGATTGTTGATTATCAATCTCCTTTTTTACTGCAAAATATTAATACAGGTACTATGAACTTGACCTGTAATTAATAAGCCTTATACCAACTTTGCAGTCCCCAGAACTTGGAAAACTTAGGATAGGATATCATTTTTGTTATCACTAGCTACAAAATTTTCCTCTTAGTGTCCTTGGTTTTGTTTTCTGTCTACTAAGTGTTTTGACTGAACATTATGTTCAGTCTGTTCTTTGCTACCCTTCGCCTGTCCCATCATGCATGACTGTGTTCTTTCTACATTGCTTCTTATTTTTTCCCTTCCACTGTTTAACAGCTGTCCCTGACAAATGTGCTAAAAATAACAAGTAGACTTACGTATATGGAGAGCTTGGGTACATGAGGCATAGTAGGTTCCTCTAGGGCAGTGCTCTGGGGTTCTAGGAAATGAGGACAGGAAGAGTAAGTGAGATTGTAATACACATTTATTTTTAGTATGTTAGTGCCTTCCTGAAATAATTATTCTTAGTATTTAGCATATACACGTATCTTATTTTTTTGAGAACATGATGATTCTTTTCCATATTATTTGAAATAAAGTATATTTCACCTTAGGAATTGAAGGCGATGCTTCAATGTCATGTCATGTAGAAAATCCTTTGCAGAAGCTGATTGAAAACTCATTTTGAAAAAAAAAATGTGCTTATTCTAAGAACTACTTTTAGTTGTTTTAATTTGGGTTGAATTTTTGACTAATTCCATATCTGAAGTAAAAGCTATCTTAAATTCCTTCAACAGTTTTTCCTTACACTCTTTCTACTACATATCATGTTTGTATGTTCAATGAGTAAGAGGTCTGCTTAAGCTAACCAACAGTGTCAAATGAAAATTCCAAAAAGTTTCTTCCATGCAACTAGGCGACCTCAGGTTGTCATTGTAATGGCTTAAAAGTATAGAAAGATCTCTAGGATGGCAAAAATTACTGAAGTCAAATAGAAAACTCTTTGCCAACATTTTCTATTATACATAAAACTATGAAATTTCTTGGACACAATGGGAAAAAAGAAGATAAGGTATAGGCCAATAGTATTTCCCTTATGTACCAAGGACAAAATATAGCCTGATCAGTGACCAAATGACTTCCATTTTTTAAAAGATAATTCTACGTATTTGAAAATTTAGTAGAATTGTTACTGAGCTAATATCAACTATTTGTAGTCTTTGAGAAAAGAATTATTTGATAGACTAAAGGGAGCAATATTGTTTAGTGTCTGCCAAGTGGCAGATGTTTGAGATCAATTCTTATTCAGTCTTTCCTACACCTTTATGAAGTTGGCAATGGTTTCCATATTATTGTTGTTATTGTTGAAGAGATTTGCCTATTTAAAACAATTAGGAACTTATTATCTAAGGTTACATGGGCGAGAAGTGGGAGAGCTTGATTTAAACTCAATACATCCACATGTGCTTTTCTCATTCTCTCATTCTAGTAAACTCTCATTCTTTATTCATGTTAATAGCTGTTTCTATCTGTCTTTTTTTGTGAATCAGAGTTCTTAAGGAAGAAGCAGCTTTGCTTGTTCAGAGAGCTAAATGAAGGCTTATGTAGTTGGGAATGGTATGAGTGAAGAGGGAAGGGATAGGAGGTGAGATTAGGGTGTTACCTTAGGGTAGACAAGGCATGCATGGTGGACCATGGCGAGGACTATTGATATACTCTAAATGTGATAAAAAGCCAGAAAAGGAATCTAAAGAGGAAAGAGACATACTTAAGAGATCACTGACTGTAGAGCTGGACCACAGGAGGCAACAAGTAGGGTGACCAGCTCCTGTAATTTCTCTGTGGAGAGATGATCATGGATTAGAGTACTGGCAGTGGAGGTATGATGAGTGTTTAGATTTAGAGAATGTATTAAACATAAAAGTGACAGCATTTGATGCTAGAATGGATATGCGGTGTGAGGAGTAACGAATACCTCTGTGGTGTTTGATTTAAATGACTGTAGGAAGACTAAAGAAAGGCCAGATTTAGGGGAAAGGTGGAAATCATTTCAGGTCTTTTTCCACATTAAATTTTACCTCCAAGTGGAGATGTCAAATAGGCAGAAAAATAAAAGCAGAGTCAATAGATAGAAAGTAGCTTGAGTTAGGAAGGTGTCATTTTAGATAAGGTGGTTGACAAAAGTATTTGTTGCTAAATATGAGAAAAGACCTAAGTGAAGCAAGGGAGCAAGTCGTTCAGATGCTGGGGAGGGTGTGCATGGCCCAGGGAACGGCAAGTGCAGAGGCTGAAGGGAAGCTGAAAGGAGAAATGAAACTGAAGATCTAACTGTGGAGTCATAAACATAATTAAGCATGACATAGGATGACACTTACTATAAAATAAGTGGAAGTGGAACATTGACCCTGGGACTGAGTTCTGGGACACATCAATTAAAGATTAGAAAGATAAGGAGTCCAGCAAAGGCCAAGTGGGAAGGAGCAGGTAGGGAGAATGTATTTCAAGAGGGAAATGCTGCATTAAATGCTGTTGATGAGGGATTTCAGTTGATAACTTGGAGGTTAGTGGTATGGTGAGGACAAAAATCCGATTAGAATGAATTCAAGAGAGAGCCAAAGGGGCGGAAGAAAAAGTATTCTCTTCCACTTTGAGGAGGTTTCTGTGGTGGTGGTGATGGGTTTCCTTTAGTAATATATGTCTGTAAATGAACTCACAGAAGTGGGGCAGTATCTGGAGAAAGATAATGGAGTCAGGGAAGGTTTTGGTTTGATTCGATTTTTTTTTTTTTATACATTGAGTGGGTTCTCTCCTGGTTTCCCTTACCCTTTCCCTTACCAGCAACTTACTCATAATGGCATTAGATGGGTAAATCAAATGCTGTACACATATATACATATACACACATTTATATATGTATGTGTAACTTATCGTGTATGTGTGTTTTAATTCCTGTCTACTGAAATGGCCAGAAATCAGTGATGCCTTGATATAGCATTGAGCTTTCTAAATACCATTCTCCAATAAAAAGAAGCTCCTTTGGAGAAATGGTTGGTTTCAAAGCTGGGCCAGAGAAAGTACAATATGAGTCTTGGAACATCTTGTGCCAGAAAGCAAGGAAGTACTCAAAGAATGTTGGAGACATGTCAAAAGGACATGAGCCAGCTTGAAAGGGTTCCCACTGGCTAGTAATGATAGTAACAGATTATAACTCATTGAATAAAATAGAAAACCATGAATCTATATAGATATAAATCAATAAATGAACATATTGAGAATTTGATAAGGGGTGAAATATTTACAGACTTTTAAAAAGTATTTTCTGCAGACTTTTAAAAGTATTTCTTCACAAAATGCTCATTAATTACAAAGGGGAGAAGAGTAAACATATAGCAGAAGAACCTTGGCAAACTGCCACCTTAACTATTCCTCAACGTGTGAACATTGTCAGTAACAGCACAAATTGAAACCATACTCCATGTATCAGGATGCAGTGAGAAGAATGCAGTGTCACTTTAGTTAGTGGCTTCCCTGCTAAAGGTGCATAAACTTAATCAAGGGAAACACCAAACAATCCACACTGAGGGGTATTTTACAAAATATCTGGCTTTTCATCTTTAAAAGCATCAAGGTAGCAAAAACCAAGTAAAGGCTGAAGAGAACTGTACCAGACATGGAGACAACTAAATTCAGTGCATGGTTCTTTCTAAGTAGGTCTTTTTGCTTTACGTAAAGAATATACTGGTGAAGCTTGAATGGGCTCTGCAGATTAGATTCTATACTTCCAACTTTTCTGTAAGTGCTATTGTTTCAAAATAAAATAATTGAAAATGATGAACTTTATTGCAACATATTTGTATGCCCAGATGGAAATGATGGAGTAGAGCAGGGAGAAGATAACACAGTGAAAGAGAAAAGAAGGGATAAAGATTTAAATTGCTCTAGTAGACAAGAGAAGAGGGATTGGCTTTGAACCTGAGTTTGGACCACTTTTCCAGTGTAATGAGAAGAAAATTAATACAAGTGTAGGCAGATTGGTTGATTTGATAGTGATACAATATAGAAATTATTTTATGATTGCTTTGCTTGGTGAAATAGGGAGAAGGAACGTTGAGATGTGGCTATGTTGTGAAGAGTTTCAGAGACTTTTTTTTTTCTTTTTAGTTCTTCTGGAAGTTCAACGATAAAATTATTTTATTCCCTTAGCTTAAAATAAGTTTATCAAGAAAGTGTGTTTTATTTTTTAATTATACAAACAGATACAAAGAAGAAATTGTGAAAGAAAGAAATCAGAGGTGAAGGCACAACTTAGAGAGGTGTTAGAGAGCCCATGTACTGAAGGGATAGCCAGTTTGTAGAATTAGTGGGTCTGAGTTTGAAAAGTGTGAAAAAATTTTCATTGCTCAAATGTAGTATATCATCCCAGTTTTTTTTTTTTTTTTACACAATAGGTTTTCTTTCAAGGGATGAATGGAATACTTCAAAATGTTAAATTAATACTATAAAATAAAATTAGGTGCTCTGGATAAGGCAGAAGACTTCTAGTGGGAGTGAGTTTTTCTTTCCTGTCATTTATGAAGATCTAATCACTGTTATGGTTGAGAATTCTCAGCTTTATGAAGAAGCATTTTATTTTTTACTTTTCTAAAAACATCCTGAATGCAGCTGTGTGCTTTGTGTCTCTCATATTTTGTAGCATGATCCTCATTTTCAGCTCTGTCGCCCTTCTAGGCTGGTGAGATTGGAGAGATGAAGGATGGAGTCCCAGAGGGAGCACAACTTCAGGGACCTGTTCATCGAAATCCAACTTACCGTCCCAGGTACCGTAGGTATGTAACATTTGTCACTAGCTCATGACTAGCTGAAGGACTTGTGAGTGACAGTACAATGGATGAGGATATTATGGGTCTGTTCTGTGGATTTATTATGTAACAGAAGAGTTGGCTGCTTTGACTATATGTCCAAGTTTTGGGGAGACTCTGCAGTATATATTTTTAAAAATATGCCTTGTGACATTTTCCCCCGCTACTTAAACAATTAGAATTTTTAGTTATCCCTGTACCAAAGCATTATTCGTATTTGATAACTTTCACATGATATAAATTCTTATTTTTTATTATATTTAATGAAATTAACAATTGATGGGTAATTCAATGGTAGTGGTACAAATGTAGGAAGAATTGAATGCCGGCGAGGATTTGGGATACTGAATATTCTGTTAACCGAGCTAGTCTAGTACAAGGGTTAAATCATGCTACCGATGAAATTGTGTTTAAATTCCTGCCCTGCAATTAGTAACTGTATGCCCTATAGCAAGTTTCTGGACTCTCTAAGACTTGGTCACTGTAGTCACCAGGCCTATAAAAGGACATTAAGGAATATTGTACACTTGTCAGCAGGGTTAAATGTAAAATGCATCTAAAATGATTAGTGTGGTGCCTGGTACAGTAAGCTCTTGATAAATGTCAGGTATTATTAACTACCCACAATGTTATTGTTGGTGAAGGAGTGGGCCATTTTATTTGTGCTTTTTCCCTGTGAAGACTGCGAGTAGGGCTCGACTCCCTGAGACCCTTTTTCAGCTTTCTACATAGTAAGCCTTCCCGTTCGTTCATGCCAGCCCTGAGGCGTGTGGAATGGGAGCTTCAATCCTGAGCGAAGCTTATACCACTTTCAAGTTTGGCAACATGGGTTCATTGAAAGAAGAATAAGTGTATTGTTTGGGGAAAGGATCTGTACCATTCTATGTCCTTTTTCCTCACAAGATTTGTTCCAGTTTTAGACATAATCACTCTAGTGATTAATTCCTAAGGACTTTCAAGTAAAAGAGTCTTCATAGAAATGTCTTCATGAAAACAGAGAGGAGACAGGACTATATCTGAATCCCAGCTCTGTTACTCGCTAGCTGCGATCTTGGGAAAGTTGACCTTTTTAATCAATGAAAGCAGCAATCCTCTATCGTTGAACCAAATACTTAACCTCTCTAAACCTCTTGTTTTTCATACTCTCACAGAATTAGCATTAACATTAAGTACTTAATATGAAAACACACAGGCACACTTTCCTGGCACATAGTCTAAGTATTGTTAGTTTTCTTCCCACGTTTAATCCCTTTAATCTCTCTTAAACTCTTTTCATAGGGGGCAGATGCCATACCACCCACTTTTTTTATTTTCCTGTCCTCAGGGCCTGTCCTGGCGCCTGGTAGGAACATAGTACGTGTTAAGTATATGTTCACTACCAATAAGTATTCAGACGAAGGAGGGGAATGATGGAACGATAGGGTTTTTTCTCCAAAACTTAGTTCCATGTGCTGCATTAGCCTGTGCATAATTCTAGCAATAAGTACTGATCACTTTTTAATCTCTAAAAATGAATAAAACCTATATTCTTGAGGATTTCTGTCCTGTTGTACTGTTCTCTTTTTGTTTCGTGTTCTCTGCTCTAGGGGACCTCCTCGCTCACGACCTGCCCCAGCCGTGGGAGAGGCTGAAGATAAAGAGAATCAACAAGCGGCCAATGGTCCAAACCAGCCATCTGCTCGCCGTGGATACCGGCGCCCATACAACTATCGGCGTCGTCCCCGTCCTCCTAATGCTCCTTCACAAGATGGCAAAGAGGTGACTCCAACCAGCTGAGGGCGTATTGCCAGATTATCCTTAATCGTGTAAAACTTTAATATTCTTTTTTATTCTAAGAGTGATTTTATAATCTGACACTGAAATACATGTAATATGTATTAAAAATATATGTAAAATATAACAGTATTATTATAGTAATGTTTCTATAAAATAATACATTTATATTAACACTTTGCCTATGATTTGTGTGTGTGTGTGTAGAGAGAGTGTGTATACCGTGTATACCCTGTATATAACACAAACCAAATATTTGAATTTGAATTAACATTCTCTGAAAAAATTACCCATGCTAGTGGAAATTCAGAGCTAAAATGTTTAGGGCTGTCCAAACAAAAGACAATTTACAGAGAAGAACCTGCCTCTAAGAGTGTGTGGGAAGTAATTGTATATCGTAGATGACTTTTATGGAGCGTAGCGGTGTCATCATTTGGAAGCTTGTATTGACTCATACTGAAGTGTAGTTAAAATTTTGCACAGTGATTTGCCTTCAACCTTTGGAAGATTCCAAAAGTTAGAAGATTCCAACTTTTGAGAACTTTTAGTCTTCAACTCTCCACTCTCACCCGAATTGATTGATTTCCAGTTTGTGGTGGTTTTGTGTTTTAGACCAAGGCAGGTGAAGCGCCATCTGAGAACCCTGCTCCAGCCACCGAGCAGAGCAGTGCTGAGTAACACCAGGCTCCCCAGGCACCTTCACCATCGGTAGGTAAGAACTTGGACAGCCAAGGCTTGAGTTGATATTTTCTTTTAAATAGCATTATTATTTAACAATAATACAAGGCAGTCTGAACTCATTCTGTGATTTACCAAGGTCGTCCCATCATCTGAAGACGGTGGTTTTGGTGGTTAAATAATCTCCGTGATTGACATTTTTCTGCTAGGCTTTGGGGGCACAAACATTCAGGCAGAGTTAATGAGAGTCAAATCCTTTATTCTAGAAACAGTTTTAACTATTACAATATTAATATGGTTTACCACTTGAGAAAACTTTTGAGGGTTTTACTTTTGTGACACCTGGTGGCCAGTTTGATAGTTTTAACATGCTTGACAAGGTCTCATTTTAATAACTGGAGACTGTAATCTGAAGAATAAACTAGAGTGTTTTTTTTTTTTTCTTTTTCCTTTTGATAACCAACACTATTTATTTGGAGGCAGTGCAGTATAATGTGTGCGAGCCAAGAAGTTTATGTATCCAGTCCAGGATCTACTAATTTGCTAGGTGATCCTGAGCAGTTTGTTTATTCTCTGCCTCGTGTCTGCTGCTCGTAAAATGGGGACACTAACTAGACATGGCCACACAGATTTAGTGAGATGACACATATGAAGTGCTTTAACAGGGCATGATAGTGAATAACCTCTTTATGAAGGTTAGCTTGTTATCTTATTGTGATTCCACTGTATGTACTGATTATTTCCACTGGATTAATGTGTAGTTTGCAAATCTATAGAAGATACATGTATTAGTTTTGTTTAAAGTTTCTGAAATACTGTTTTTGAATTATATAAAACAGATCATTTTTGCCGTTTTATTTTTTAATTCTTGGTCATTTTGTCACTCTTTATAAATTTGATTTTAACTTTTTTTCAGGTGACCTAAAGAATTAATGACCATTCAAAAAATCAAAAAGCAGACGAGGACCTTGCCAACACCAAAGAAACATCCAAGCAATGAAGTAGAAAATGAATAACTCAAGATGTGGATATTGGAATGTTTACTATTCTTCATGAAACAAATATAAAAGGAGAATATCAGCCAATTTTTCCAGCAATTTTTCTGGGAATGCCTGCACAGAAGACAAGAGAGCAACCTCCCCAGTTTCAGCAACCACTAGGTTTATATTTTTTTCCTGGTTTTTACTGTTTTGGTAATATGAATTGAAAGAAGAAATATTAATACCACATGGGGTGTACCCCTACCAAAGAAATCTGAAATATATAGTAAATGCTTTTTTTTTTCCTTTTGTGTTCATTTTGGATGCTGGTGCTAAACTTCCAAGTGTCATGATTTAAAAAAGAAATTTTATGCCCTTATTTATTTCTAGGATGAGGGGAGTATAACATTTTTGCTTTCTTATGTGACTCTCTTTGAAAATGTGCAGTATGAAGTTCCTCAAAAATAAAATTTTTACCCTTGAAAGGAAAAGAGGTATCACTGGAGTATGTTTATCTATTGTAGCACAAGTTTGTCTTTTTCCCCCACTTCATTCACTTAACAGTATACCGAAAGCCAAATATTAACATGCGTTAGTGCTGTTTAATTAAAGTGTAGGCATCTGAGTATGAGATAGTGGAAAATGGGATTCCTTTTGGAATGTACGCTGGAAATGAACAAGATTGTGTTCGAGTTCATTGGTAGGCACAGTTGGTTTCGTCCTCTGTGTTTTTTGAGTAATCTTTGTTGAGGTCAACAGCTTCCCTTAGATTAATGAAGGAGTTAGTAGTTCCAGCATCCTTGAACTTCCAGCCCGAGGTTGTATTTGTGTGTGTGTGTGTGTGTGTGTGTTTCAGAAAGAGGAAGGGGGGCTCTTAGTAATTGTACTACAAATTTCTTTCCCCAGGTACTGACTAGGTGATGCCCCCCAGGTTGAGAAACTACAAAATATGTCAATGCTATGTAGATAACTTCTTAGATACATTGTACCTTTCAGATGATTTATCACTTAAGTCAAGTACATATTGACCCTAGGTTTGTGCCAAGCACCAGTCTAGTGGTTAGGAGGGAACAAATGAACGAAAGACTCTACTCCCAATGAGCTTATGTTATAGTGAGTAAATATAGAAAATAAGCAAATATGTAAGCAAATGTAAAATTTAATGCTAAATGGCAATGAATGTTAGAAGAGAAAGTAAAACATGGTAAAGGGATAGATTGGCATTATTGCAAGAGGTATGTTTATTTTAACTGGGGGGCAAGGAGGAGGGAGAGCATCTCTTTCTAAAAGATAAGAGAATATATACATGTTTTGAGGTGGAAGAACAGTAATGTCTTGAGTATCTGGAGAGAAGCATTTCATGTAAGGGGAGCAGATGCAGACTCTAAGGAGGGACCAGACCACACTTGGCTTGTTTAAGAAATGGCAAGTGGAGAAAGTGGATTCTTCAAGAAACTGGTATTGCCTTGCAAGCTTAAAAAGAAATCAAAATTAGTAATGTACACAGGCAAAAATACTCAAAGGTATAAAGCTTTTCATAAAAAGTTTAGTTGGCACGTTTAAAAAAATGTTTCAGATATTTTTGTGAGTGCACATGTGAATGTGTGCGTGTGTGTGAAATTGGCAAATTTTGTGAATTTAGGGAGAGGGAAGGGGTTTTGTGGTTTCCCTAATGACTAACATGTTAGATATATCTGTTTTTTAAATTCTATGGGTAATGTTTCTGTACTGTCTAGCCAGTCCTAACTTTTCTAACTTTCCCTTTTGTTCTTGCTCATTTTAAAGCAATATTTTTAATGGAGTATTTTAAACATTTATCAGATGTCTTAAAAAATGTACCATATACTTTTTGGTACTTTTCCCCACCAAATATTTCTATTCTATTTATATGTGCGAAGTCTTCCATTCATTTGCACTGGCCATATAACAATTACATAACTTGTCATAATTTTATTAAGTCCTGTATTGGATATTTAGGGTTTTTTAAAAATTGCATTTATAAGTGCTTTATCTCAATTCCAACACCTTTTCCTCTAATACCATTCGTTTCAGAGTTATAGCTCTTATATTTCTAGAGAAAAATTTTAACAATGCAGAATTCGGGAAAATAATCTTAACTTTGGTAGTGACTGTAAATACAACCCTAAAACACACTGGTTGAAAGTACAGAAAAAGAAGATAAGTTGTCTGTGGTGCGAGGATCGACCTGAAATAAGTTCTTTCATAGCAGAGGATCAAAGACTTGAATTGTTTTACCAAGAGATGGGCTACCTGGGAGGAAGCATAGCCAGAGATTAACTAGGAGGCTGGCATACTGTGATCATACATTAGCTGTGATTGGTATTAATTTGAAGCTCATGAGTTCTGCATATTTAATAGAACAGTACCCGTTGTGAATGTAGGCCTACACAACTAAAAATATTTGCCTACTGCTTGCCAAGGATGATGCTGGACACTTTCATATCACAAAAAGTCGAATCACAACAGTACTTTAGAGGGTCTTGCATTTATTGCAAAGAGGCATTTTTAAAAAAATACTTTTTCTCTTAGTGGGGCATAAAAATGTACATAGAAAGGCTGATAATTTGTGACTTTTGAAGTAATAAAATTCCTTAACTCTTAGAGCTGACACATTAAAGCTTCTGGGAGCTAATGATTGAAAAGATGAAAAAATTTGTTGACTTTAAAGGAGTGATTTTTGTATCTTATGGCATAAGTTATCGTTCAACGAAAAATCTAGAGAGGAAATAGGTGCTGATCTAAATATGAAAATCAGGTGAACTTTTAGTGGCAAGGGTAAGACTTTATTACCTTCATCATCTTCTCAGGGTTTCATCTGATAAACTAGTTTCAGAATCACCCAGATTTTCAGAGTAGAGATGGAAAGCTGTACAGTTCATAAAAAAATACATGTTCTTCACAACATCTGTCCTCTGTGCCTCATAAACCTGTTTCAGGGATTAAACAAGATGATGAATCTGAAAGTATGTGAGACTACAGTCTAAGACCATCACTTTCTGATCTTCCCCATATTTGAAAGACATGTGCCAGGTGCTTTGCTAGGGACTAGATATAGTGAAATTGTGATCTCTGCCCTCAGGGAAAATATAGCTTCATAGAAGAAACAGACAAACTTTTTTTTTTTTTTTTTTTTTTTAAACAAATGAGAACCACTCTGGGTGCCAGGAAGACAGGAAGGACAGTATGCAGATGATTTTAAGTGAAGGTCAGGGAACACTTGGAGGTAAGCTGAAACCTAAAGAAATAGGAGCAATTATTAGGTAAGTTACGGGGAGAAGGCAAGTTAAGCATGGGAAACAGCACGAAATGCTTGTGGGGTGGGAGGGCTTAATACTTGTTTATCTTTTGTTACTGTTTTAGGAAATATGAATAATATGACTGGAAGATACAGAAAGATGAAAAGAAATAAGGTTTATGGAGATGTGCAATCATGAAGTGATTTCATTCTGCAATAATTTAAAAATTTTAAATGGGAGGTATTACATGACACAACTTTCTTGCTGGGGAGATTATTCTGGCAGCAATATGAAAGACTAGAGGGAGAGAGAGACTGAATAATGGAGTCCAGTCAGGTGAGAAAAGGGGGTGTCAGTTCAGACAATGGAAAAGAGGAAAGAGGGATGATAGAAATTTAGAAGACAGAAGGACTGTAGATGCCATTTGATGGGTTGGAATGGGGTGAAAAGAATGATAAGAACTTACATAACATTTCCGAACTTTCTGATTTGCAGTTAAGTGGATGTAGTACTTAACTTGAAGCGAATAGCCCCTTAGGGAGACAGGTAACTGGAAAATCATATTCAGAAAGTGTCTATCAATTAATTAGTAAATAGTAATTAGTTTATCAATTAGTAGAATTATTTACTAATGGCATGTATTCATGTATCTTACTTTTATAATGAGGTAGGTAGAAATATTTTTTAAGTTTTTTTTTTTTTTAACTTCTAGTCAACCATATTTCAATAGTGTAGCCAGAAAGGTATGCATCAGAGATTTGGCTCAGAATTATTTTTAATGTTTTCTCTGAAGGGGACTGAAATAAATGAGATAAAAATTTTTAAATTATAATTCACCATAGATTTCACAAGTATACATTAGTAAGAATCTAGGTTATTATTAATACCATCATAATAATATGGTAATTATTTCTGTGGTGCTTTTGATTTTTGAGAAGTACTTTCAAGTATATTATTTGAATTACTCAACTTCTCCAGGGTCGATATTTTTAATCTCTATTTTCTGAGTAAATAAATTGGGGATTAGAGAGGTTAAGTCATATTTTTTACTAAATATGAGGAAAAGTTTTTTCTGATAGTCAGGGTTATGAATGGAAAAAGCTGCCTGGTAGCAGGTCTTCAGCACTGGTAAAGTTGAAACGGAGCTGAGTGACTACACGGCAGAGATGACCTGCTGTGGAAAATGGCTCCAGGAGGCAAGAATTTGAACCAGCTGAGTTTTTGTGTTCGAGGATCAGAGAATCAAGGGATGTGAAACTTGACGAGGACCTGGAGCTAATTTATTCCAACCTCTTCATTTCACCAGTGAGAAAACAGACCCAGAAAGGCAAACCTGTGCAAGTTGATGTAAGCTATGAAAATAACAGTGACTGATTCTATGTCTTGAGGAAAGGAGACAAAGGGGAGGGGAGGTAGAATAAGTGGAGCATATGGCTGGCATGACGTCCTGAAACATTACATTTCCTCCAGGAGGAGTATGAATATTCTTTACCAGAGAAAAGTAGTTGGCAAGTGAGATATTTCTTTTATGGTCAACAGCATTTCTTGACCTCGGTACCATTTGCAGGAAACAGGTAATACAAAGAGGTATGAGGTATGGACCTTATACTAACAGCTCTTCCAAGCAACGTGTGGTCGGCAGAATAATGCTCCCCACCCCAAGAGTTCATACCCTAATTGTCAGAACCCATGATTATGTTACCTCACGTGGCAGAAGGGACTTCACAGATGTGACTAAGGTTATGAAGTTTTAGGTGGGAAATTATCCTGTGGGCCCAATCTAATTGATCACGTGAGTTCGTACTTAGAAATGGAGAAACCTCCCAGCAGTGACCAGAGAGAGAGAGAGAGATGTAACAATGGAAGAGGGGTCAAAGAAACACACACACAATGTGAGAAGGACTAGACTGGCCATTATGGGCCTCGAAGATGGAGAAAGGTGTTTGTGAGCCAAACAGTGTGGTGGCCTCTGGAAGCTGGAAAAAACAAGGGAACAGATTTTCTCCAAAAGCCTCCGGAAACATAGCCCTGCTGACACCTTGATTTTGGCCCAGAGAGAGACCCATGTTGGACTTCTGGCCTACAGAATTCTAGGATAATAATTTCATATTGTCTAAGCCACCAGGTTTGTGGAATTTATTACATCATCAGCAGAAAACCATTACGCAATGTAAAAAGAAATGATTACATGGAAAGTTAAATACCTGTAATCAACATTCCCTGGAACACACCAAGCTGGCGTAAACCTGAGGATGTCCTAAGAGGGATAAACCATGCTCTCTTGTCTCTGCTGTTAGTTAGTTGCAGAACCTCTAGTTATCTTAAAAATGCTTCCCTCAACTGTCCCTGGGAATCGGTCCTTAAGGTAGTGGACTTCCTCATAAACCTCCACCTACTCAAACCCCATCTCCTGCAGAGAGTCTTCTATTTGCCTGCCGTGACTTAGATTCCTTCTGCTGATGTCTTCTGTTCTCCCAGTTGCCTAAGATGCCCCATTTAGGCACCGGGCATTGCTGCTGACTCTATGTGTAGTTTCCATCAAGAGTGCTCTATTTCCCTGTGCCATGTGAGCCTTGCAGGTAGGCCTCAGCACCCTGCAGAGCCCCTGCTGTTCCCTTTTGTGTTAAATTCCTTTGAACCAGTTCCAAAGCAATGCTACCTAAAGGTTAATAGAGTTTTTGTTTGTTCGTTTTGTGAAATAACTCTACTGGTTGTACTTACAGTCTCCTTTCCCTAGGACTCCATTAGAAATCATGAGGCCTTGGCCAAAGGACCTTAAGAGACATGCAGAAGGCTGAACACCAAGCTACTCTTGTTATTGGGCAAAGCCTTCATGTTCTGACTCTTTTTCCCCCTCCCCCGTCCTCCCCTTATAATGAATAATTTCCCAGGGATTTTTTCATGTCTCATGCAAATGGATTTCAGGACTGTTCACCCCACCAAACTTCAAGCTATGATCTCTCACCATTGCAGAATTGTACAAGAGAATACACTAAACACATGAATGGGTCGCTGTTATAGGAATTTAGAGGAGGGTAGAATCTAGTAAGAGTTTGCATGGAGGAAACCACGGAATGAAGAGATCCCCAGAGTATATTTATTTCAGTGTGACTACCTACTGCTTAGTACTTAACATGAGCAGAGCAAAAGATGAACACTCAATAAATGCTTATTGAATTAACACTGAGGCAGAAATAACCATCTGATAGGGATGACAGGACTGAAGCATTGCTGACAATGAGTCAGAGGGCCAGAAATTTAAGAAAGGTAATAACTGAAATTATAAGAGAAGGAACACTTGGAGAGAAAAGAGAAATAACAGATTTCTAACCACATTATCCTTGAGTATAATGTGTGGATCTCTTGTTTATATTTTCTGTTTAACTAACACTATTATGAACTCAGGTGTTTCTGTGTCTGAGCATTAAAACTGGAGAATAAATTTTCACTTCCTCCTCTTTGGAATATGTATATTTAAGCCCTTATGTCCTGAGGTTATAACTGCTATCATTATAATGGCTTCTTGATAATAATGAGATTTTTTTTAACAGAATTCTCTGTATCAGAATGGCTATCTAGCAGTGTGCTAGGTGTTGCAGAAATTACAAAATTAAGCTACAGTCTTTGCCCTCAAGGAGATTAAGGTGCTTGGGGAAGTAAAGTAAGGGATTACATAATATGGAACTCAGGTTAGTTCATTTAGCTTTTATTAATCAATTATGTCATAAAGGATGGGAATAACAATTGACTATTGAGACTTCATCTTTTAAAGAAATTGAAGTAAAATTCATATAACAGAAAATGAACCATTAACCATTTTAAAATGTACAATTCAGTGACATTTAGTACTGTTCACCTAATTTTAAAAGAGTTCTGGAAGAAATAAAAATTTCAGTAGAGAAGACTAGAAAACTGAAGTAACCTCAGTCTTCAAATACTCCACATGACAATACATCCAGGCTCGTCCTGTTCTAATGGATGCATCTTTCTGCTTGGTATGCTGTCAATGCTACACAAACTGGTCACCCGTTCAAGTTATCGATGACCTATATTTCTTTCACTGAACTTGTTTTAGGTGTTAATATCTGCTTTGGCATTCCTTTGACTGTGTGTTTTTTCTTTGGCATTGCCTGTGATTATAAATTCCACTTGGGCAGGTATCTATCTATGGTATTTAAAAGCATATGCGAATAACTGGTTACCTAGTTCTGGGATTTTTATTTCCACTTATTCCTTATCGATTCCCTCATGTCATAGCAGTGGTCAATACAATCTGGAGCACCCAGCAAAAGCTTGGGGTTGCCCTTTTTCCTGGAGGGGAATAATCGAGATAAATGTCCAATCCTGACCATTTTGAGCACCATGAAGGCGGCTGCTATGGGGTCGAACATGAGGTGGCGCTGTTGCACTTTATCATGGCTTTTCATTTTCACCTGGACTGACCTCTCTCCTACCTAACCATCTACCAATCAATCACCAGAGAAGGAAATGAGTAAGTACATCAGCAACAAGTCCAGCTTTTACAGTTTCAGCAGAGGTTTCCGGCTGGCTAAAACTGACTGATGAGACTTCATCCTGTTAAAAAAACTGGCTGATGAGACTGCATCCTTCATCTGTGTGGTGAGCCCCGGAAACCTCAGCACCCACAGACTTCCTTGTGTGGGGAACCCGTCCAAACTCCATCCTTGGCTGGCAGCCACGCCCCACAGTGGGAAGGAGGGACTGGAAAGCATTTCCTTGAGGCTGGCACACCTTGCCCTATCCAAACCGGTCATTTTTTCCCCCCTTTTCTTTCTGGCTTGGCCAGTTTCATCTGCAACCAGAGTGACGGGAGCAGGGACACGGTAGTGAATAGGGGCTTGGGGGTACACAAGGGTGGGTGGGTGAGGGGAGGAAGCAGAAATGCAACTAGGGGTGGACTTTGACGTTTAGGAAGAAAAAAAGGAGGAGGCTGAGAATGGGATGGTTGCAAACGCTGTTTGTATTTCATGTGAACAGACAATAATTACTGGGTGAATGAATCTGTGGGACTTGGCTTCTATGTTTTTATCACAAGGGATGGAATTTGCCTCAGCAATTTTGGCAAAGAGCAGCAGCAGTAGCAGCCAGAAAGCCTGGTGATGGGGGGGACTCTGTGTATTCCTAGGAAGGGGAAGTAAGGAGAAATAAGGGGGAAAACAAGCAGGGTACAGGAATTAAAAACTTGTCCCAGGACTATATAGTCATTCAGATGTGTGGCCTTAGGCTCACTGCCCTCAGCTTGAGCTTTCTCATCCGTGAAGTAGGATTGTTGTGATATTTAAGTGAGATAATACCTGTAACCATGCTTAAAAACTGTGCAGTGTGATATCCTGTTCCCTTGTTGACCAAATTTCTTTTTTCTCTTAATTTATCTTCTCTTTTTCTCTTTTTCCTTTCCCACTATCAATCCCTCAACCTCAGCACCATTTTGTCTCCTTTTTCACCCTTTTATTTCTTTGATTGTGGCCTCCTGTTACGAATCCTTTTGCTGTCTGAATTTCTCATACATTTCAGACCAAGCTTTCTTCCTACTGCTTAGTGAGAGCCATCAGTCATTGTGGAAATGAAAGAGCTGTAGTGTGTAGCACACGCACACTGAAATGCAACTGGAAAATGGGCTTTGTGCCCTCACCCTTGCTTACATCAAAACACCGGACTCTCCACTCACAGCCAGCAGGGGACCATTCAGGTCTCTCAACAACACACAGTAGGGCCTTCATCACTCCATGAGTGTGCTAAGGCTGCCATAACAAAGTACTACAAACTGAGTGTCTTGAACAACAGAAATTTATTCTCTTACAGTTCGGGAGGCTAGAAGTCTGAAATCAAGGTGTTGGCAGTGTTGGTTCTTTCTGAGGGCTGTGAGGGAAACACCTGTCCCAGGCCTCTTTCCTGAGTCTGTAGATGGCTGTCTTTATGTTATATTGTATCCTTTCTGCATATGCGTCTATCTTCAAATCTCCCCTCTTTTTAAAGATACCGGTCATCTTAAATTGGGGCCCCACCCTAATGACCCGGTCACATTGCTTGCCTTCGTTAACTCCTTATTTCCAAATTAAGTCACTTTCTGAGGTACTTCCAACATATGAACTTTGGAGCAGCATATTTCAACTCATAACAATGATAGTTCTCAAGTTAAGCATGCACTCAAAGTTAATTGAACATCATATCTATTTCAGTTGTCCTCTGCACTAACTTTGTTGTCCTACCTTTCCCAACCCCTCACAACCAGCTCCTGCAAGCCCCGGGAGTTCTGTGATTTTGCAGCCCTGCTTTATTTTAACCTGACTGTGTTATTTTCCTATTGTGATAACAAATTACCCCAAACTTGGTGGCTTCAAAGAACACAGATTTTTATCTTTCAGTTCCAGAGTTCAGAAGTCCGAAGTGGATAGGCAGGTCCGTGTTCCTTCTGGAAGCTCTAGGGGAGAATCCGTTTGCTTGCCTTTTCCAGCTTCTAGAACTGGAACTGCTTGCATTCCTTGGTTCATGACTCCCCTCCTGCTTTCTTCTCCCAATTTCAGGATCCCTGTGATGATATTGGACCTGCTGAATAATCCAGGATAACCTTCCTGTTTTAAAGTCAGCCAGGTAGCTTGCTGGAGAAAGCTTCAAAATTATTAGCTTTTGTCTCTTAATCAGTTGTTGAATGATTTAACCAGATGTACTATATTATTGGGTTAATGCAGGGTATTAAGCTGAGCAACTCTAGGAGATACCATTTGTGTTTCATTCATCTTATGCTATCAAGTGAATGATGAAAAATATTTGTCAAAGATGGTCATTTGTAGTTTAGAGAAGATGATCCTAAGTACTTTTTTTTTTTTATAATAACCAGCCATCAGGACTAATTGTATGTCAAACCCTAGGTTGTGTCATTAGAGTCAACTTCTCCAAAGTCCCTCTTAAGTCAGATAGGACTGCATGGATCTCAACCAGGGAGAGTCCTGTTGACCCTTTGCCTCAGTGCTTTACGACACCTCCTTCAGCCTGGACCCAAATTTAGTGCTGCTTCTGGCCAGTTAGAGGGTACGGCAGCAGGAAAGGACTTGTTTTCTGGGTAGTTGAAGCGATGATATTGACATGTGGTTCAAAATAGGAGGAGAGGGGCTAAGAAAATGCTGAAAATCTATCTCAACGACCTCATTTTCCATCAGATTTATAAGCATATCTGCAAATGCTGTCAGTATGATCTAAAGCTGCTCTGCCTTCTGCCTCTATGGTCTTTCCCTGTAGGTCTTAGTGCTTGACCTCTTTAGTGTCCCCTGGGGTTGATGTCTTAGTATCAGTCAAAATGAGTTCTGACGGAGGAAGAAGAAGCAGAGTAGTCACTAGAATACTGGTAAAGGCCTGAAATGTCAGCAATGAAAATACAACTAGAATGTGAAGTCACTAGTCTTCAGCCTTGGACATGTACGGAGTAGATTTCTAGAGCCTAGTTCAGACACCAAGGCCTGACAGGCAGAAGAAACTATGAAAGAATATGGACATTACATATTACAAGAACTAGGATCTTTCTTCTTATCCTCAGCCCTGCAAAACTTAACTAAATAAAAGAGATCAAATATGTAGTCAGCCTCATGAATGGTGGAAAATTGAAGTGAAAGAGTGCCAGGTGGAGATTCAAGACACACAATACTAGTCTTAACTTGAGTGCTAATTAGCTGTTGGAAGATACCTAAATTCTGTGACTTAATTTCCTCATCAGTAAGTTATGGAAGTTAGATTTTTTGGTTTCTTTCATAGCACTTCCTGGTTGTATGCATTTAGAATTCTATGATATTCGTGGAGCATGGATTGCAATTCATAGTGTGCTTGTCAGGGAGAATAAGAAATGGAAGGCAGAACTGCTGTTTTTATTGTTTCTTTGGCAGGGAAGTTTGACTACAGTGGCACAGTATGTTTCTTTAGCAGGGAAGTATGACTACAGTGGCACAGTATTGTTTCTTTAGCAGGGAAGTATGACTACAGTAGCACAGTATGGCTACTTCATTTACAGTGTAGGAAGAGAACAGATTTTGATACTGAGAGTTGGACTTGCTGCCTTTGCATCTCTTCTTGAAGCCCAAGCAGCTTGCATAATGCCAAATTACATTGATTTCACCACTCTCTGTCTTTCTTGTCCTTAACCACGTTCCGTTCTTAGATTGGTCTGGTAACAGATTTATAATCAAGAGGTTCCACATCTCATTAGATCTCTGATTTATTTTCTGACCCTGGGCAAGTCAACTTTTCATTTAGATCTTAGTTGTAATATGAGGTTGTTAAAACAGTCATGGATTATTCTGAAGTAGCTTTCTCTTATAAAATTGAAGATAACTTTGAAGAAGAATTCAATTTTGCAGGATTGGGAAAAAAGAAATGTAGATTAAACAAATTTGATTTTATAATTATTTATAAATCACCTCCCCTTCACCACAACCAAATTTGTTTTTGTAAGTTTGCTCTTCTTGCACTGATATTAAAATTGATTATTTTTAATTTACTGAGTTAACATTGACTGGGAAATAGAGTCACACTGACTTAAAGATAAAAGTATAAGCTTAGTTTATCTACAAATTGAGCAGCAATAAAGATTTGAAAGTATCATCAAGGCCGCAGGTTGTGGGTTTATGGATATTCAGATAGTGTGTGAGATAAATTGTTCACAAAAAGAAGTTCAGTGAACCCTGGATAGCACTCTCTGTGCTAGATGAAAATCCCCATATCTTCATAACTGAGTTATGAGGTTCAACAGTGATATTGGGGTTCCATCTTTGTGGCTTTTATTTAAACCTCAATCAAACATATTTTAGGTGCCCAGGGAGCAGCAGTCTCTGTAGGTTAGATATGTGGAAACATTTATATTGATAGGCATTTAGAGATGTGATGCTTTGGATATTGTCTCCAGTTTCACCAATTCATGGCAACCTGAGAATTTAGACCAACTTAGAGCTGTCAAGGAAAATAAACTGGGTTCTGACTCTTAGAGCTACAGATGTGGTGCTCTATAGTCTGTGTACTTAACCAGATATGAGAAGATCAGTAGTGGCCTTATATTAGATGATGGTACTAGATACAGATAGCATGTTTGGCCAGCCTTTGGGATGGCATTTATTGTCCAATCTATTTTAGAAATGATTTTCTTAGAGATAGAACATTCCGTGGCATCACCATATTTTATACAAATTCTTGTTTAATGTTTAGAGGCCATGGAACTTAAATGTTATCATCAACAACAAATGAGACTGAAGTACATAGAAAAATACAAAATATCACTGAAAGAAATTAAAGGAAATCTAAATAGATGGAAAGACATCTTACTTTCTTAGGTAAAAAGACAATATTGTTATGAAGGCAGTACTCTCCAAATTGATCTATGTATTTATAATACAATCTCTACCAAAATTCCAATTTTTTTTCCCAGAAATGGCCAAGTTGATTCTAAATATCATATAGGAACACAAGGGACTTAGGATATGCAAAACAATCTTCAAAAGGAGAACACAGTTGGAAGACTAATACTGAATGATTTTAAAACTTACTAGAAAGCCACAGTAATTAAGACAGTGCTATTGGCATAAGGATAGACATATATACCAATGGAATAGAACTGGGAGTCCTGAAATTAATTCACATGCCTATGGCCATTTGACTTTTGACAGGGCACCAAAATAGTTCATTAGGACAAGAGTTTTTGTTTGTTTGTTTGTTTGTTTAACAAACTGTGCCACAACAACTAGATGTCCTTACACCATATGCAGAAATTAACTATAAAATGGATCAAAGACCTAAATGTAAGAGCTAAAGCTATAAAATTCTTGGAAAAAATGTAGGCATAACTCTTTGTGATCTTCAGTTAGGCAAGTTTCTTAGCTATGCTACCAAAAGAAATAGATAAAATGGACTTCACCAAAATTAGAAATTATTGTGCTTCAAAGGATAATATCAAAAGTAAAAAAAAAAACCACATACACACACAAATTGGGAGAAAATATTGGCAATTATATATCACATAAGAATTTAGTATTCAACAATTCACAATTCAACAATAAATGTAAATAGCTCAATTAAAAAATGGGTAAAGGATTTTGATAAACATTTCTCCAAAGAAGATATACCAGTGGCTAATGAGCACATGCAAAGAAGTATTATAAATCATCCAGGAAATGCAAATTAAAATCTTAATGAGATACCCATTTCACATCAGTTAGAGAGGCTATAATAAAAAAGACAGGAAACAAATGTTAGTGAGAATCATTAGTAGATGTGGTGAAACTGGACCTTTTAGAAATTGCCAGTGAGAATGTAAAATGGTGCAGTCATTTTGAGAAATAGTTGGAAGTTCCTCAAGATTTAAACTGTTACCACGTGACTCAGAACTTTCATTTCTAGGTATATACCCAAGAGAAATAAAAACATATGTTCACACCAAAACTTGTATGAGAATGTTCATACCCATGTTAAATACAGGGAAAAAGTGGCAACTATCCCAATCTCCACTATTTGGTAAACAGATAAACAAAAAAATGGCCTATTCATAAAATAGAATATTATTCAGCTACAGAAAAGAATGAAATGCTGTTTTATGCTACAACATGGATGTGAGGGTTAATTTTATGTGTCAGCTTGACTGGGCCCTTTAAGAAATGCCCTGATAGCTGGTAAACATTATTTCTGGGTGTGTCTGGAGGATGTTTCTGGAAAAGATTAGCATTTGAATCAGTAGGCTGAGTAAAGAAGATCTGCCCTCACAGTGTGAGTGGGCATCAGCCAATCCACCGAAGGCCTGGATAGAACAAAAAGGCAGAGGAAGGGTAAATTCTCTCTCTTTTGGAGTTGTGACTTTTATCTTTTCCTGCTCTTTGACGCTGGAGCTCCTGGTTCTCTGGCCTTCAGCCTTGGACTGAATCATAACACCTGCTTTCCCTATTCTGCAGCTGGCAGATGGCAGATGGCAGATTGTGGGACTCCATGACCTCATGAGCCAATTCCTATACTAAATCTCCTCATTATCTATATGTATGTTCTATAGATTGTTTCTCTAGAAAACCCTTAGTAATACAGTGAATGAACCTTGAAAACAAGCGAAGGTGAAAGAAGTCAGACACAAAAGGCCACAAATTTATATGAAATGTCCAAAATAGGCTAATCCATAAAGACAGAAAATAGACTAGTGATTAGTCTAGTGATTGCCAGGGCTTGGGGGCAGGGAGTGAAAGTGACTGCTGTTGGTACCAGATTCTTTTTGGAGGAGATGAAAATATTCTAAAATTAGATTGCACAACTTTGCGAATATACTAAAAAACACCAAATTATACATTTTAAAAGGGTGAATTTTATGGTATGTAAATTATATGTCAATCAAAAAAACAAAAGCAATATTAAAGGTCATTTTAATTTGAAGGGAAAAAAAGGTTTATGAGAATCTACTAGGGAGGAGGTATAGTACAATTTAAGAACAGAGATTCTAAAGCCACATGACCTGGGTTCAAGTTCCAAATCCCTGCTTACTAGCTGTGTGATCTGGAGCAAATTATTTAACCTCTCTGTGACCTGGTTTCTTTATCTATGTGTAAAGTGCTTAGAGCAGTGCCTAATGCATGGCAAGTGCTACATAAATGTTTGTCCCTTTAACTATATGTCATTAAATATACTGGGCCATGGTGGGAAGCAGAAACCAGGATCAAGGAAACTGTGCTGAATGTAAATGTCGGTTAAGGAGGAGAAGAGGGGGTGGAGTCCGAAGCAGATTGCTATATTTGGTTTACTATTTGAACTCTGCTCCATCTGACTCATGCAACAAATGGGTTTAGTAGAAAAGGAGGGAGAAATAATGTGACTGAAGGTACAATATTTAAATTTAACCTTTTTCCCAGGGTCCTGGAAAAAAGGTCCAAAAATATATTAGGGGAGACACAGAGGACGAAACCAGAGCAACGGATCATGAATAGTACTTTATATATTTTTGTTGTTCATAAATAAATATTAGGCAAAAACTTCTGAGGGTTTACTTCTGGAATTTCGACACTAAACTCATGATCTTTGTTCTCTTGTCTTTACTGAAGTCTTTGTTGCCTCTTTATTTAGAAGAGTAAGATGAAACAAAATTTTAAAGTTTATGTCATTGTCACATTTTTATTCGGGGGACAAATCAAGAATCCAAGAAGGTGGCCTGTATTTTTTATTATTATTATTTATTTATATATATATTATATATATATATATATATATACACACACACATATATACGTTAGCAATATTCACATCACTTTGCTTTAAACTGCTTTCTACATTTTTGTGGTGGTGTATGTGTAATAGATTCTACTAGAAGGACTAGATTAGATATTCATTTTGAGGGATAGATATAAGATATTAAATTTCTCACTTAACAGGATAGAGAAACACTGTTGTCTACCTTTTCTTTGGTTTTACACTTCTGACTTCTATGTAACTATATTTTATATCTTCTTGGCTTCATCACACTTGTGGTTTCTTGGATATTTTCCATTGGATGTCAATAAATAATTATAATACCATATATTTTTACCCTTTATCTATTTCACAATCCTTTACATAACAACCCTCTGACAAAGAGATGTTAATTGACTTGCTTAAGGTCACATGAATGATGCTACTGACCCAAAACTATAAATAAATTTTATGACTCCTTTGCCTATATTAAGAGAGGACTGTTCCCTTTCACTATACATTTCTCCTAGAACTTTCTATTGAGAAATAATCTATGTGAGAAAATATGGCAAATTTCAGGGCAGGAGGCAGCTGAAGCCAAAGTGAAGATTATTACCAGGGCCTCATTACACTGCAGTTCACGCTGGTACAAAAATAGCAGTATTTATTAGATCTCAGATTCTTCTTCAAAGTGCATTTCATATCACCTTTCTTTAGATGCATTAACCTTTGTTTTCCTAAAAATAATTAGTAGTGATATATGAGAGGAGAAAAAGTATGGTCAACAAATGATAGGACAATGAATAGAGTTGGTTTGAAATTCTTTGAAATATCAAAACCTTAGCAACAGTTTAACATATCCCCAAATCATCTACTATAGAAAAACTTTAACTGTGGGAAGCAATGATACTTCAGAAGAGATGGCAGTGGGCACGGAGGAGGGGAAAACAAATCTACCTTGGATCTGAAATACTTTCATTTTAAAACTTTAAAGTCTTTTCATATATTTGAAAAGACTCATTTGTCTTGGAGTGTCTCTGGTTAGGTAGTACAGGATTATGATGATCCATTATGTTATAAATTAGGAATTAAAACCCAGGGAAGTGACAAAAATTGCCCCAAATGACATTGAAACAGAGAGAGAGAGAGAGAGAGAGAGAGAGAGAGAGAGAGAGAGAGAGAGACAGACAGAGACAGAGACAGACAGAGACAGAGAGACAGAGACATCAAAACTTGATGGCCAATTTAGGACCTTATCTATTTATTCATTAAATTAGAAACCCATGACTTTCCTCTGTATTAATGAGAAAGGAAGGTAATAAGAGCTTAAGGCAGTGTTCCTAACCTTGGCTGCATATTGGAATTAATCTTGGGAGCATTAAACAATTCCCAGGACCAAGTTCCCATTCCCAGAGAATCTGATTGTGACTTAATTGATGCATCCTGGGCATTGAGACTTTGAAAAAACTCCTCAAGGAGAACTACACTGGTTTAAGTTTGGGGAGTTAGTGTCTAGAAAAAGTCCACAATCTGCTGCATCCATTTTTATTGTATGTGATATTTTAAATTTAAAAAACTCTGAAACGGTTTATAAAAAAGAACAGGAAAGTTGAAAATTTAAGATTTGAAGAAAGCATATACTTTGCAGAGGAAAATGTGAAAATTATAGTAGAAACCTAAGTAAGATTTACTGTAATGGTACATTAAACTTAGATCTCAGGAAATAATTCTCTTATTCCTGAAATACGAGTTCTAATTATGGTATTATATTATGATATTGATGCTGCATAGGATGAAGAGAAGCCATTCGAAGATGTCATAATTTGATGAATAATAATAGTAATTGTTATAAAGATATTTTATTCCTATAATTATAGGAATAATTAGTAATAGTTATTATTTACTACATGCTAGATATTGTCTGAGTATCATTTAATTCTTACAATGACTCTGAATTAGATAATATTGTAAACCTAGTTTAACAGATGAGAAAACTGAGACTTAGGAGAGATTAAGTAATTTGCTCAAGAGCACACAGCTAATTAGTAGCAGAGATGGGAATAGTGGATTTTGGAACTTGTAATAAAAGTTGAAAGTGAGCTGAATCCTAGGAATATGTTTTTGGCTTTATTTTGGAAGATATAAAAGACTTCAAGGAAAGAAGTAGCTGAAAACAGCATCTTTCTTATGCATATAAATTCAGAGCAGGGAATTAAAGAACAAAAGGAAATGTCTGAGACTGGATCAGCTGTTGGCTGCCGTGTGGCTATGTTAAGATAAGAAGCCAGCTATAGAACTGCAAATATCTACTGAAGGAAATACATGCCCATATACCTCACACACCTACATTCACACCTTCACACACATACACTGATTCTGTACTTTTTGCTCATTGAATTTTTTTCCCAAATATTCTCTCTTAATATTTAGCAAATCTCTTGTTACTTTCATTGTATTACATCTATGTCAGGAAAACTAAGTTGGAACCCTTGGTTGGGAAAGTAATTATGGTACATAAATGAATTCTCACTAGAAGAGGAGCTTGTAACTATTACCAGTGAAGAACATTCTACTTTCTCATTAATTCTCACTGGAATCCTTTGAGGTAAATGGGCATGCTTGTCTCAGTTGTATAGATTATGAAACCAAGGCTTTACAAGATTGAGATAAATTCATCAGCATCTCTGACTCTGGTCCCTGTGTTCATTCTACTATACTAAGGTTTGATGGAGATGATACATTAACTTTGTTTCTGGCAGTTCCAACTTGACCGTGTCCCAGGTAGGAAAGATAATACCTTTAGCAAGCAACAAGGAATACTGTGTTAAAATTTAGGTCTTCACCTTGACTTTTGACCAAGAGTTTCCTCTTTGAAGCCATAAATCTTGATTTATGATTTCTCTCTTATCTTTAATTCTGATCACTAGGTCTTTGGGAAGAATTTTTTTTCCTGTCTGTATTTTATCACCCTCAGCTAATTTTCTTCTTTTGATGTGTTTGTTTTCAAATTGTTCTGCCTTCCAGCTTTCTTCCTTTCCACTTACTCTTTATAAAATAATTAAGAGACAATTCAGTCATGCTTGATTGGTATAGTTATATGACTACCTCCCAACCTGGGAGCCAGGTGAAGAAGGGAAGGAGGAAGGGAGAGACTGATACATATTGGTAGTCTGTAATAGATCTGGCACTATGCTAGGTATTTTGCATAAATTATTCCATGTGACTTTCAACAGTCTTAGAAGGTAGCTTTCATGGTTTCCACTTTGCAGATGAAAAAACAGAGGCTCAGAAAGTTAGCCTCATGTGTGGTAGAACTGAGATTCAAAGAAAAGCTCAACTCCAAACCTCTTTCCCTTCCCATCAGCCCTTAGGAAATTGTAGGCAGGGCAGGGACAGCAAGGAAAACTTGTGAGATATTAGGGCTGCCATGATCTGGGTAGGAAGATGAAAGTCGAAGTAAGCCTTCAGAATTTTGAGAGAGACAAGGTAGAATAACTGGTTGAGGGGACTTGGCAGGTGGCCTGCCCCTTTTCTGGTGTGATTCATTTCCTGCTGCTCTCTATAGTTCTTCACTGTCCTCAGGAAAGGAACAGATGTCCTGGTCCCTAAACTAGGAAGAGGAGGAATGGCAAGGTCAGGTAATACGCCTCCAGATACTTGATGGACTACCTACCACCAAACTAGAACTAGAACTTCAGAGCTCTGACTCTTACAGCACCAGGTCAGGGCTGATTCCTTTTCCTCCAGGTCCCAGGCCGCGCAACTCCGCCCTAAGCACGCTCACCCACTCCTGAGGTGGTAATCTGCTGTTTGCTCAAGACTGTGCAAAATGAGGTGGTTAAGTGTTCTCAGAAGTGTCTTTTTCACCTTGCCAGGCATTTGTTTTTGTTTATCTGGGATTACATTTTATGTTTAGAATCTTTACAGTAACACACCCCGTATGACATAGTCCTGAGGTAAACAGCAGCTGAGTTGATTTCCTGATTGTGAAAGCAGCCGCTCATTCGTCCCTCTGCCTGCCTGGGTTTGGTGCTCATTCATCAGAGAATGAGAATGTATGTGTGTGTGTGTGTGTGTGTGTGTGTGTGTGTGTGTGTGTGTGCCATACACGTGTGCCTGAGTGTGTGTTCCTGAAACCCTTTGCAGACAGTCTTCCTTCTGTCCTCCTCAGCAGGGGTCCTCCTCTCTGCCAGAGGGCAGTGTGCCAGAATAGGCTGAAGGAGAGGCGGGCAAACAGAATCAATCTCCTCATTTATGGGGGGAAATGCCAAAAGATTTTTAATGTGCCAGAAGTCCTCCCTTAGAAGGAAAAGCTGAGCAGGATGAGTTGCAAAGAAGGAAACTGGTTCTTGGAAACATAATGTGACTGACAACAGTAGGAACAAGGTGTTTAAAAGAAGTCTGGAGAGCAGCAAGTACAGATGTCTTCTGGAGTGTCAATCAGGTAGGAGAAAGAAGACATGGGCAGAGCAGAGGCAAATTTGTGTTGAGAGGGGGATGTCTTTTGTTGATTCTTGGCATTTCCCTTGTCTCAATAGTCTTTATTCTGAGCTGGGAAATTGTTGTTGATTAGTAATTCCAGGAAGAGAAAATAATCAAAGGGAGAATATCTGATTTAAGATATATTGTTTCTAAGTCAGACAGAGAAAGATGAATACCATATGATTTCATTTATATGTTGAATCTAAAAAACAAAATAAATGAAGAAACAAAACAGAAACAAACTTGCAGAGAACATTTTGATGGTTGTCAAATGGGAAGGAGAGTGGGAAGGATGGGTAAAAAAGGAGAAGAAATTAAGATGTACAATCGCCAGTTGTAAAAAAGTCATGGGGATGTAAATTACAGCTTCGGGAACATAATCAATAACACTGCAATAACTGTGTATGGTGTCAGGTGGGTGCTAGGCTTATCAGGGTGATCACTTTGTAAGTTATAGAAATGTCTAACATATATTGTATACCTGAAGCTAATATAATATTATATATCAACTGTAATTGAAAAATAAACAAATAAAGAAAAGCAGTTCTTGACCTTTTGGGGTATTACATCTCATTTGAGAATCTCATGAAAGCTAAAGAACATCTGCTTTAGTGTATGTGCTGCTGAACCAAGCATGGGAATATCTGCTTTAAAATATAAAAAAATATGAATGAAAATATACTTTTGGGCTGAAGGTTAAAGTTTTGGTAAAGGTTTTTTTGATGACAAAAATAAATAACCGAACAAATAAAATTAACTAAAAAAGATATATTATTTCTGGGGTTTTGAGGTTCCCATATAGTATAATGATGCAGAATTATGGAATCAGGAACATAGGAAGTAGAATGATAATTATAATGAAAATAAAATGTCTTGAATTTGCATAACACCTTGAAGGAAATAAAATGTGTTCATCTATGTGATCATATTCAAAATCTGATGCTGCTTGTAGTGTTTGTCAGTGTATAGAGAACTAATATTTAGTTCAATTCTAGATATAATCATTAACTTTTATGGTCTACAAATTTTACTCTTGCAAAGATTTTGCAGGGGAACTTTACTTTCCATTTCACTCTCATTCTCTTCCTTGTATCTCTTTCTTCATTGTGCTATTCTTCTCTCTAGATTCTTAATTCAGGAGGGGAGCTAACTTAAATATGCTAACAGAAAGTTAAAAAAAATCTGAGAAGAGAAAATATAAGGAATTACAATCACAAGTGAGGCAATAATATTGTTTTAATTAGAACCCTGACTAAAGAGATTTGGCACTGTAGATATGTATAAACTGCAGGCAAGCTATGTATGTATTCTCCAAATGTCAAATATCAGAATAAACAATTTCACAACTTCACTGTATTCTTGATTCCAATGCTCTGAATTTAGTAATGTATTACACTAAAGTGAGAACTTGAAATCTACCAATGATTTATTCATTGTCTCTATTGCCATTGTATAAAAAAAATTAAAAGTTTTATTTTGAAAAAAGTGATATTCAACAAAGAAAATTAAGCCTGCTTAAGAATTATAAGGAAGATAGATCTTTCAATGTAACTCATGGACCACAGCTGCTCAGACATGTGCTAGTCTGAGCACTGGAGCAGGAGTCTTAGGTGGAAGGAGAGTCTTTAAAAATACTTTGAAAAACAATGGCATGACAAGATAAGGCATGTGGGATAATGTTTTATATACTTAAGGATTTTGCAATCCAATTAAGAGAAAAGCAGTGCCAACATACATTTTTTTTTTAACACAGTGATAAAACTCTCTAGGTGTAATTGAAGAGGACAGAATATTGGTCATATTGCATAGAAATATTGCTCAGGACCATTCTCCTGATGGTTAGATGGATTAGAATCTAACCCATAGGAAGGGTCATCCTAGGAGGTTTTGGCATGAAGGTGTGCTTTTTTCTCAGCTTTACACAGACTGGGGAGGAAAAAGTATGTGGTTATTGAATGTTCTTTGCAGGGAGAAAAAAAATGTACAGAGAAATATTATTGTTATGTAGTGAATATGAGTATCTTCTGATAGACGTGCTTTAGTGGGCTCTGTGAGGTAAAGTTTCCTGTATGGGCTTTCATGGATATGTGGATATGCCTGGTGTTTATACCTTAAATTTCTAATCATTCGGTATATCCTGTAATACCTCTAGCCAAACTGTAATCATTGGAAAGAGTTTGTTGTATAAACAGCTGCTGCAAAGCTATTGAGTGGGACTCACCACACTATACCTTTGTTTTCTTGCTCCAGCATCCCATTTCATTTCATCCAGCATCCTTAACCTATCTATGCACAAGTAAAATGCTTTTCAGGAAATGCAATTAAAACTCATATTGTATCCAAAGGTGTATGCTCTGTAATAAGTGTGATATCCAGGTGCAGGGTATTAGAATCATGGATATGAGCCATTGGGTGTATGTATGTCTGACCATGTGCCTGTAGTTGAGAGTGGCCCACCATGAACTGCTCTTTGTGGGGATACACGTACACACAGCGCTTTAAATGTCTTCCTTCAAAGTGTTATTACTGGGTGTGTGGCTTGGTTTCTGGGCAGAGCTCACAGGTTTGAGCTGGCTGTTCACTTGACCTTTATTCCATTTGTACTATGGTGAGAGAGATTATGCTCACAGAAGTATTCCTTAGGGAGTCAAACTAATTAAACTGGCTCTTCCCTGAATGAAAATAATTACATTTGATAATGCACTGAAAAGGAAGTAAGAGGAAAGGAAAATAAGAATGAGAATGGCAGTGAGAAATTTTCAAATAGCTTTGATTTCCCCAGGCTGAGCTAATGTTTATTTTTAAGACCTTCTCCTTTACTCCACTCCCTCAAGGTTCTGTGTTTCTTGCCCTATTATTAGTTTTTTTTTCTTTCATATGGTCTTGTGGAATTGTGAAAACTTTCTCGACTGCCTTTCACCTTGCCTTTTTGGCTTACAAACTAAATGAGATTCTGCTGACTTATTATTCACTAACTTCATAGATACCTTGCTATGTACAAACCCAGAAGTAACAATTTCCCTATCCTCTCTGCAATTTTTCTCCTTCTGGCTACTCCTCTGTTTACTTGGCTTCAGTCAACCAATCACACATTTCTCTTCTGAGTTGTAAGAAAGTTATTTAACTCTCATCTACCCATACAAGTTCATGGAGCTCCAGGGACAGCGAAAAGGGGGCTTGGCTGGAGTTTGAAAACTTCTTTACTTATGTTTTAGGCACTAAAAGACTCTGCCTCAAGCAGCATTGTGGTTACTGGTATTGATAATAAAACACAACATGTAATAGAAGACAGCATGACATGGCTAATGTAACACATTGTTATCAAATCACTACAAAGTAGATCACATATTTAGGATTACCTAGACAGTGGAAAATCACTATATTTTGTTCAGATCAATAAGAATTAAAGCAGGCTTTTCTGACCATACAGCCTGGGGAGACCTCTCCTTAACAAAAGGCAAAATAAAGTTTGTAGATGGATGAAAGAGTGGTAATCATCAGTTCTCTTCAGAAAGAAAGACCTAGATTTTTGGAGGTGTTATTTTCAATATATACTGATTACATAGAATTAAAAGTGACTCACATAAAAAATCTCTGGCCAGATTAAATAAGAAACTAGTAACTATAGTCTGCTTAGAGGAGAACTGGGAACTGGACACATGGACAAGAATGTTGAGAGGAAGATTTTTTATAATATATCATTTCACATTTTTGCTTTTGAACCATATGAATGAATTTCCTTTTTGTTTAAAAGAGAAAGAGAGAAAGAGAAGATGGCTTAGTACTGACACTCCTTTTATATACTGGTAAGAATGAGTGTCTGCATCTATCTATATATGAAGGGCAAAAGAAAATTCTTGGAGCTCTGAGAGCCACAGAATTAAATGCTTTTTATTGATAAGTGCTGCTGTTCATTGTTTTTGAGGCTTCAGTGGGAGAATGTTTCAGAGAAAGAAAGCAAATGCATTACTCATCTCTCTTGGAATCTGTCAACTATTTACTTATTATCTTTGTTAGATTTGTATAAAAGTTAAATTAAATGTTTTGTTTAAAAAAATAAATGATACATGGCGAAATAAAATTAGACCTGGTTAAGGATTACAGAGGAGGTAGATCTTTCCTGCATTACTCATGGATAACAATTGCTCAGACAGGTGCTATGAACATGTACTTGAGAACCAGAGCAGGAGTCTTGGGCAGAAGGGAGCCTTAAAAATACTTTGAGAAACAATGACATGAAAGGATAAGACAAGATCAGGGCTGTACTTGCTGTATAAAAGAAGAAAATGTCAGAAAAAATAAAGTTCTTCCAGCCTGAACATCAGGTAGATTGAGAGAGATAAATGTGTAGTTCAGAGTTCCAGGTAGCCATGTACTTAACATCTAGTGATGTGTAGATATGTTTAAAGTTCTCTGTGTGCTCCATTTTATTTTTTCAGAACAACTCAATCCTTGGGAATTATTCTCAGCTGTGCTCTGTGCATTGTCTATGGCTCAAGCTTAGACGTGGACAGCTTTGAGGTAATGGAAGATGAAAAGGACATGACACTGGAATGCAGTCTCAGTGACAAGTTGTGTAGTAAGTACAGACACCACAGATGTCTATCTTCTGATTTAAGGCTAATGGAGACTAGGATCTGGATAGATTCTAGGAGGAGAATGATTTGATTTTTAGTAGAAATAAAGACAGTGTTGACAAAGAAATGGGCACTAGAGGCCATTGTCTTTGGATGGTGGCAAGTGCCAGTCAGATCTAGATGCTGCATTCTTCATCTCAATTGGAAAAATGAGAGAAGAGTCACAGAGTACATTTGGGCTAAGAAACAGGGACACTAGCATTTCTGATTAGAGAGTTGCTCCCAGTAAAGATTTGATTGAATGGAAGTAGAGCAGAAGAAGAAAGACATGATCATTTTATCATAATGAGCTGAGAACTTGTGGGTAAGGGAAGTTGTATGGACATCAATCTTTTCTCTTCCTGTTTAATTTCCTACTCAGTTATCTCAGAGCAGCAGTATGAAATCATCATCATTCCAACCCTTCTGGTTGCTGTCTTCCTCATTCTTCTTGGAGTCATCCTGTGGCTTTTTATCAAAGGAAAACGATCTCAACAACAGTCTTCTGGACTCCAAGGTAAAGCTCAGACTGGGGGGCTGGACATAGGCTCAGGGAAGATGGAGATTGCATAAAAATAAAACTCAAGTCTCAATAGGCCCAGGTATAGAGGTCTGGGTCCTTACAGTGGAAGAAGGGGCATGGGTCCCCTACTGTGCATTTGAGAGGGGGATGAGATCTTCCCTAGAAAGTCATGACTAGAAACTCAATATATGCTT
The DNA here is from genome assembly GCA_004027375.1 of Macroglossus sobrinus. NCBI lineage: Eukaryota > Metazoa > Chordata > Mammalia > Chiroptera > Pteropodidae > Macroglossus > Macroglossus sobrinus. Next base: position 97,728 of record PVKZ01001850.1, on the reverse strand, counting down.
GTTAGTTGAAATAAGAATACGCAAGAGAGGCTCAAGTGACCTGTTTATCAAATCTTTGGCTACATGAATGTCTAATGGTCTAGGAGAAAGATCTAGTTGGTAAAACACAAGGCTTCATTACCAGCTTTGAAGGGTGACATTTTACTCTATAATACATTCCAGCCCTATTCTGTGCCCTTGGAATATATGATGAAAAGGAGTAGCTTTCATAATAGTCTTGGAAATGTTAGGTAGGAGATGATTACATGCTGTTTTGGAGTACCACTGAACATATAATGAAAGAGAATCAGCTCATACATAAAATTAAATGGAAAAAAATAAGGAAAAAATCTGACAGTAATATGAAGCTTTATAGTGGCTGATCCCTAATCCCTCCTAAATTATATTCCAATCTTTTTATAATTCACTTTTACAGATAAACATCTCAAATAAGTTGTCTAAACTCACTCTCACTACTTCTACTTGTCACATTCTTTTTCAAATATATTAAAATAAGGCTTTTATCCCCCACACTCCACCCAAAGAACTCTTTCTAAGACCACCAATAATGACTATGTTGAATCTTCATCTTACTAGACGTGTCAAAAGCATTTGAAACAATTTTTTATTTTTTCCTTCTTGAGGCATTTTTTCTTTAAATCTCTAGTCACTTCCTAAATGAGCTTATTTTAAGTCTATGGATTCAAATGTTTTCTCTATTTAGATTATGGTTCCCTTGAACTCCAGATTCTTATATTAAACTACTTACTTTGCAGTTGAGATCACATATACATCTTATATGTATCTAAAATGAAGGTCCTGAAATTCTTTCATAAATATCTTCTACCAATGGTCTTCCCTATCTTAGTAAATGACAAGCTAGTGAGTTCTATGTGCTCAGTCTAAAATATTAGAGCTATTCTTGTCTCATCTCTCAGTCACACTCCATATCCAACCCATTAGTAAATCCTGTTGCCTCTGTCTTCAAAATAAACTCATGACACTCCACCATTCATAGATCATTGTAATGTATTCCACCTTGTTTCCTTGCTCTGCCCCTATTCTTTTATGGTCTATTCTTTTTTTTTTTTTTAAGTGTTAGTCAATCTTGTGCATTCTTTGCTTGAAACTCTCTAGTAGCTTCCCATCTTAGAATGAAAAAAGACAAAATTCTTTCAACTGCCTCACATGATCTGGACACTCTCTGGCCATAACTCTCCAATTACCTCACTTGATTCCAGCAGCACTGATTCCATTTTACTCTTTCTCAAATATGCCAAGTATGCTCCTTCTTCCATACCTTTGCACTTTTTGTTTCCTTTCTCTGTAATACCCTTCCTGATACCTGTATGATTTGCTCACTAATTGCTTCCAGGTATTTCTCAAATGTCATCAAAGGCTTTTCCTGACCTTCAAACATAAAACAGCATCAATGAGTCTCTTAATTCCCCTATTTTCCTACATAACATTCATTACCTGCTATACTATTATCTTCTTCCTCTTTCCTACCACTGGAAAGTAATTTCCCAAGGATCTCGACTTTGCCCATTCTCATCACCTAGAACAGTGTTTGGCATGTAGGAGGTGATATTTATTAAATAAATGGATGAACTAATTAATGAATGGAGATTTAATAAGAAGAATAAATCTCTCTCTATTCCAGTGAAGAAAAATTGGCTAAGGAAGGGGGTAAGTACCAGAAAACTATTCTGACTGAAACTAGGAAATATGGAATAGTTTGACTATGGGGACAACTTGAAGGAGGAAGAATAACCAGCCATATCTGAGAGTTGAGTAGTAAACTATACCTCTTCTCTACCTTTGGAAGCCATTTGATTAACTTAATGATAGTTTCCCCACTGACAGTTACCACCACCTTTAGGTATCTATGGTTTGAATATTCATTCAGGAAACTCCTTAATTGTCTTCATACTATACTCATACTGAACTGTGATCCTGAGAAAGACACAAATAAAAACGCCATTACCACTTTTCAGAAATCCATCTTGAGTTGTCTTAGAAGTAATGGAATACTTATATAAGGTTGGTATTGCTGCTGGTTCATAGAGAAGCATCAGAAAGTATTTGTACAATGGCCAGAGAAAAAGTCATTACAGGAACTTCCTTGACAGTTTGTTCCAAGCTCTGCTTTCCTGGGGTCAGGAGGGTTGGTAGGGTAAAGCTGGTTGGTATCATCTCTTTGTTCTAGGCATTGCTCCTGTGCCCCCATCTAGGAGCCTAAACTGGGAAGCAGGAGAACAGGGAGGAAGTGTGTTTGTGCCACTTACGGGAACATCAGTGGAAAGCCTTCTACAAACTTTCACACATGCCCCACACATGGCTAAGCTGCAGGTGCCCCGGGAGCAACTCTCTGAACTTCTGGAGCAGATCTACAATGGTAGTTGTGGGGCCATCTATCGAACCAAGATGTACACTGGAGACCCTCTTAAGTCCAAGAGTATTGTCCTCAAGGCTTTAAAAGGTAAAAGGAGAAGTGTTGGACTTCCCTTTCCCTTTTTGCTTCTCTACTGTGAATCCCTAATAGTGAATGCTAACATGCTTTGCAAGCATTAAGATGTTAATAGTTGTGATTACAATTATGTGCAAAATAAGAAAGGAATAAAAAGTGAAAACGTAAGACAGAAATGTTATTCTTGGGGTCTTCTCTAGCTTAGTCTTGCCTATTGAGTTAGTTCAAACTGATTTTTCCATAGTGGATATTACTTGGATGAAGATTTTGAGGTTGTTTCTTCATTTTTCTTTACTATATATCTTTCCCTGATACTGTGTTTCTCTTTTTTTTTGCTGATACTCATGGTACGGGGCCAGTAATGGTGGATGCATAAAGTAGAGATAAGACAAGCAAGAATATTAATCAAAAGGCCTACCATAATATTTTAATGTGAACAAAAGTCATGCTTATTTAGGCAGATGAAAGCCTACTCAGTCTCTAAGACCTATGGTTCTGTTACCTTTGACAAAAGGGCAATGAAGATCATCTTCTAATTGGTTCCCTTCTTACTTACTTTTTTCTCCATGCTCACCCTTCTTAGAGAATTATCATCTGAGGCAGCTTCCTGCCTCATACCTCCCTTTATCTCCCTTGTTCTGACTGTTCACTGCCCATGGCTCTTCTGTTCTCCACAGAACCAGCTGGGCTCCATGAGATCCAGGATTTCTTAGGGCGAATCCAATTCTATCAGTACCTGGGGAAACACCAGAACCTGGTACAGCTGGAAGGCTGCTGCACAGAAAAGCTGCCACTCTATATGGTGTTGGAGGACATGGCCCATGGGGACCTGCTCAGCTTTCTCTGGACCTGTCGCCGGGTGAGCAGTAGGATAGAGTTGTTAAGAAGGAAAGACTTGACCTGGCTGATTAGCTGTTTACATGTCAATTAACCAGAAAAATAACAATGTAGGAGACATTATAATAGCATAACAAAGTGACTTAGTATCACCATCCAATAGAACTTTTTATAATAATAACAATATTCTGTATCTACTCTGTCCAGTATTGTGGCCACTAATCACATGTAGCTATGGAGCACTCGAAATGTGGCTGACGTGACTGAGAAACTGAATTTTTAGTTTTATTTAATTTTAAATATTACACATTTAAATGATCACAGGTGTTTAATGGCTACCACATTGGGCAGTACAGAATTAGAGTATATGATTTAAGCTCCACCTCCTACTAGCTACGTGACTTGGGTAAGTCACCTCTCAGAAATCAAGTTTTTAAAATCTGTAAAATAGGAGTTATAATAAATTATTATTAACAGTAAAAGAAATCATGTATGTAAAAACAGCAGTGATTAGTACTTACAAGCACTCAAAATGGTAGTCATTATGACATTTACATAACAACATAACTATTGTTAGTATTGATCATAATTTCATTGTTAGTGGTGTTGAGTCTTCTATTCTGTAATATCACTTTAGTATGCCAGGGCTTACTTAAGGAGAAATTCAGCTTTTAAGGTTTTGTTCCTCAAACTCATATTGAAAAAAAAAAATTAATTTCTGGACTAAAGTGCATATTCTTTTGTTTATAATTTCCCTGCTTCTCTCTATATTTCTCATTCTGAAGTGCTACATCTCCCTAGTTAGTTCTTCACTTGCCAATGAACAAGTTCAATGTTAATCAATGTGCTGATTATTTTACTACTAAATGTGTCTTCCTTCCAGTGATGCAAATAGGATGATGTGCAAGTTTTAGACATTTTAAACTTTTTAAAGAGGTTATCTATCTGTAACTTGTTCTGTGCTCTAACCTCACTAGCTTCTTCCTATTTTTCAAAATTATTATGCTTCTCTGTTTTAGATCATCTTCACATGCTTTTCTCATTACACTAAACTTCTCCCCTCTCCCCTTTGTATAGTCAATGCTTACCCATTCTTTACATCTCATCAAAAGCTTTCCTTGCTCCTCCAACTGGATCACCTCTTTTTTCCCCACCATCATTGACTCCCTTTTACATGTCTTTCTTCGTGCTTATAGATATGTAATTGTATATTTATCTATAGTTATTTGGTTATGATTCATGCATGTTTGCCATACTATAAACTCCAGAAGGCAGCAGACATGTTTATTTCACTCATTCTTATATTCCTAAAATGGAATCTGGCACATAGTAGGCATTTAATAAAGATGTATTGAGTTAATGTGCATAATTAATTAGACACACACTATCCCAGGAAAACTGATGCTTTATCCAGTGAATAGTCTTAGATATACCAGTAGGTAGTCTTACATATACTTGTTTTCTTATTTGCTATTCTGTTCTTTCTTCCTTCATCTACATCTTTATTTTTTTTTCAGTCCAATAAATTTGTATTTCTCTGCATATCTGAGAATCTCTCATATCAATCTCTTCTTGAATCTTACAGTTCCTATGTTTTTGTATCTTTTCCTTAGATTTGATATCTGCATTTAAGAATATCTCTGCCCATTTTTTTTTCAAATCTGTTCACATCATTTGATTTTTTTCCTCTGTCTCTTTAGGATGTGATGACAATGGATGGCCTTCTCTATGATCTCTCAGAAAAACAAATATATCACATTGGAAAGCAGGTCCTCTTGGCTCTGGTAAGCTGGGCAAAATGACAACAGATAGTAGGGATTTTTCTTGTTAGCCTGGTATTTGATGTCATATTTTCCACATTTATAGTCTCAAATAGGGTATATATTATTTTTAAAATCAGATGAAAGTTAGGGGGTGGAAATTCAAGCATTGATGAATTATTTTCAGTTTTTTATGAAATCATTTAGATAATATACCACAAAATCGGTAATTCTAGGCAGAAAATAGTCACTTTAGGGTTTTTATAGGAATAGAAAGGGGATTTCTTAATCTTAAAGGTCAAAAACCAGGGCCAAGAGTTAATGTCCATTTGCTTGATACTTTTACTTCCTCACATAATATTAATATTAATAGATGCAATAGATGGAGAAGATATGGGAAGATAAACAGAATGGGTAAAAGACTACAGAACCAAAAGGAAGTATATGATTTTATGCCTGAAAAACAAGAAGTACTAGTTCAGAACATGTTTGGTTGAAGACTTGCTTTGATACTGAATGTGATAGAGAATGCATATACTTTAAAAAGAATGAGAAACAGGTAGAAGAAGTGGAATAAAAAGAGGCAATGGTGAGATCATTCCTTTATTTTAAACCAACTTAACCAAAAGAGGCAAGAGAAAGACCTCAGAGTTTAAGAGAAAAAAAATTGCCTTTACCAGAATTACTTAGGACATTTAGATGACTATTTCTATGATTTTTTAAAATTTAGATAATTGTGTTTAAAATAGCATTTACTATAGAAAATCAGGGCTCTGTGAAGCTCTACTTTAAGTGTTTGATATATCATGCCACCTGGAGGTGTGAAATATAATAGGGATCTATAGAACCAGAGAAAGCTTAGAAGAAAAGTAATGAGGTGAGAAAAGAACAATAGTTATAGTTGAAGTTCCCATGGGTCAAGTGAGAGAGCCCATCACATAAATCAGTATTATCTACAGTGCTTGGAGGGCCTAACTGGTAGTTTCCTTGATAAAGTTAGAGGGTCAGGATACAGCTTTCCTTGTATTCTTAACCATAATTGCAGAGGGGCCCCACTGGGATCCATTGATCTCAGTGATGCATTCATCAGATCCCTAGGTTACCAGTTATACAAAATATCATACTACTCTTTCTTACTTTTCACAACCTCGAAGCCACCATGTTCTTCAGTTCTTCTCATTAACAGTATAATTTCTTTGTTCTAAAACCTCACCAGAGACAAAAACTGCTGGTCATTGTTTCCTTTATCATCAATGACTGGAAATTACCACCTTGATCTTTTATTTTTTCATATGGTTCCTGTTTAGTAATCAATCTCTAGCTCTTTGGTCATGCATAGCTTTTCAACTTCTCCATATGCTTTGAATAGCTTGATGTTGGGGAAAATGACTCCAGCAAAACAATGTCATCAGGTTCAGTGGTTCCCCAATGCCTCATTGGCTGTGCTAGAATCATTTTGATACTTCTTAAAAATATAGATTACCAGGTTCTTTTTCCTAGATTTCGGTTAAGTAAACCAAGGGTGAAAATCTTGTGTTTTTAAAAAACTGTCAGACAATTCTGATTTTCAGCCTGGCTTGAGAATTGTTAGTAGAATTTGTAGTACTTCCCATGAATTAGAATACCTGTTTCTAGTCACTGCTCCTTAATAACTGTGACTTTGTGTAATCATTTAGACTTATCTAAAAGATACTTCCCTAACTTAACTCATATAGTTATTTTAGGGACAAAACTAGATGATATAAAACTCTGTACAAATTTATTATTATGACACTTAATTTTTCTATGTATGTATTACCTTGTTTTTGGGACTGGTGCTAAAAACTTAAAACCTACTCCATTTTCCAGTGTCGAGATGGGTCCAATCTGAGATGAAGGTGAAATCAGGCATTGGTTAGAGCTTGACACACAGTTGATGATTATACTTTCCAAACCCAGCATTAATATCAGCTTGGTAATCCTAAACACAATGTAAAATGTGTGATTCATTGTCGTGACTTGGAAGTGATGTGTCCTTATTAATGAGACTTGTTTGGAATAGCAAATGTCCTTGTCTTTCTGAGGATTCTTAGGGCTTCTTCTCCTTGTGTGAGACCCAAGCTGTGACCCCAGACAGCTGATCTATCTTTGGTCTTATGTTGACAGGAATTTCTCCAGAGTAAGCATCTGTTCCATGGGGATGTGGCAGCCAGGAATATTCTGATCCAATGTGATCTTACCGCTAAGCTCTGTGGACTGGGCCTGGCTTATGAGGTCCACACCCAAGGGGCCATCTCCTCTACTCGCATCATACCTCTCAAGTGGCTTGCCCCAGAACGGCTTCTGCTGAGACCAGCTGGCATCAAAGGAGACATGTACGATTTGTTCCTGTAATTTGGATTTCTCCTTTTTTTGACCTAGGTGTCCTCTAGTCCCTTACCATGACTGCATCTGTTGTTAATTATGTCTAACAATGAAATCTCTACTTAGAAATCAGACAGACTCTCAAGCAGAAATGTGTATTATGTGACAGAGCTTGTATCTGGCATCTGGCTGCAATCATTTTTAGTGCTTTTTGAAGTGTTCCTTCTGTATTAGATGAACAGCCTTAATTAGGAAAACAAAAAGAAAAATGAAAAGATTATTCATACCGATATCTGAGGACTTCAGTAGAGTCCCTTTTATCTGAAGGAGATAGGTTCGCTTAATCAAAAGTTCAGTTAAACCAAGAATTATTAAAATAATTGTACATGCTTTGAATAATTTATTTTAACTTAAAACATATAAATGGATATTTGTTTATTAATCTTTTGGAGGAAGGCCAAGGCCTTTTTTTAAAAAATGAGGATGAACCTTTTAAGTGAAGCTATATTTGCTTCTTAGAATGATTCTCAGTGAGAAACATGAAAACAATTATAAAGCAATTTGCAGACATTTATTGTTATTTTTCTCAATTTTTTACAGTTGTCTCACCCACACAATTTGACACCACCTTCTTTTTAGTAATTTATTTCTGTAGAGTATCTTTAAAGTATTCATGTAGCTAATACCTTTTGCACTTATATTTAATCAGCTTGCATAATATTTAATTGATTATGTAATTATGGTTACACATATGAGTGGCATAAACAGGACTGTAAAGAATCACAGTTGACTTTTGGTAACCATATAACTCAACTGATTAGAGAAGTACATAGATGTGACATAGAATATCTTACTAGCCATGAATGTCATGAGCAGTAGAGTAAATTTAGAACGTTGATATACGGTGAGTCAAATAAGAGACTTCTACTCCTGCTTCACTGATATCAACAGAGGTCAGCAAGTAATAAGCCTATCTGGGAAATAGTGCTCATTTAATGATGATATTATAGAATAGTGAAATATAAATCTCTTAAGGCATATTGCTTAGGCAAATACCTATTCCAGTTATGTATAAGGCTTATTTTGTTAATAGTTTTCCTAGGTTTGGAACAATTACATCCACTGAGGAAATAGTAGATAAATGGTAAATTTCACTTGGCTTTGTGCTAAGAATAAAGCCTGGAATTTCAGCAGGAAGAAATGGAAAATATGAAAAACATGCAGAGGATAAATGTTTACTATTAATATAAACATTATAAACATATTAATGTTTATATTAATAGTAAACATCTATTACTATGAACTACAGAAAAAAAGGAGACATAATCCTGTCCTCAAAGTGATTAGACCCTCAGGGGATTGGACAAAAATGTTTTCCAATGGTACTATTACTTGGTTTATTTTATCAGACACCCTCTGTTCCCCTTCATTACCTTCTTTATAGGGTTCTTCCTGAGGTCCTCTGATATTTAAGTGATCTCTCTTTAGGAAAGGCAGAAATAGAAATTAAGTAAATGACTTTGTTTCTTTTATAGCTGGTCCTTTGGGATCCTGCTTTATGAGATGGTGACTCTAGGTATGTACCTGAATGCAAGTATGTTTATCTGAGTCATGGATGACATATGCTATAAGAAGAGGTTTTAGTACAATCTCTGAAATTTGAACTGGGCTCATATGAAATCCCTTTCCTCCTTATAACTTTCTTTTGCTTTTTTTCTCTTTCTTATCCTCAACACTTCAGCAATTTCAAGGGATGTTTTAAAATCCAAAGGATAATTATAAGAGTGACTTTGCATAGTAAACCCAAAAATGTTGTCTTCAGATTTATTAATTGATTTGATTGAGAAACTGTAGCACTTTCCCACATTTGGGGAGTGGAGGGCAGGTGTTAGTTTTCACTTTGCTTTATTTTGTTACTTTCCTAAAGACTCAACAGTCTCCTAAATTTCAGTCCCTCCTGCCCTCAAATACCCCTTTTCCAAAAAGTTCTCCAAGTAATCTATATCCTTACTTGATCGCTGGGGAGCAACTATATTGTATCTGATATTTTTCCAATGGCTTATATTTATTTACCTTTTGTAGCCAATTAGCCCAGGTGGATGGAGAGCAGTGTTATAGTTCATATTTTAGAGGACCTAAAGTTCTCTTCCTTCTCTTATTCCTTCCATACCAACAGGAGCACCCCCATATCCTGAAGTTCCTCCTACCAGCATTCTACAGCATCTCCAAAGAAGGAAAATTATGAAGAGACCCAGTAGTTGTACACACACCATGTAAGTAGCTTTTAAGGCCTACTCTTCCCTCATTCCAAATATTTTTTGATACCTATCAATCACGCCCTTTTCAAAGTGGCTCAGATGAGCTGTCCTTGATGTGCTAATGTATATCCAAGATGAAATCTATGCAGTAAAACACATCTGCTCATTCATCATATTTGTGTGCATATATACATATATATACATATACACATACACATATACATCATATATATGTATGTGTGTGTACACACACACACAGTGTTGAGTAAACCACTGAGAACTGTATTAGGAATCTAAATTTGGTCAAATTTAGTTCCTATAGAAGCTTCTAAGATAGATAAGAAGTAGACCAAATCCAATGCAAGTATAGTAATGTTTTCTTTGTCTAAATGTCAGTCTCAGTAAGAGACTGCCAGCCTCAGTTCTAAAATAGCTGCTATAAAATCCATTGCACTAGAGTGATTCACTGCCTCTTATTTAGTATTTAACTTTTAAAAGTTACTATCTGTTTTTTCATCTCTGAGCATATTAGAAGCCAACCAGAAGAAGCGGGAAGGGTAGGAAGAAATTAGAAAAACAGAAGAAGGAGGACCCAATATTGTTAGCAGAAAGGGACAGCTGGTGAACCAATGTAGATGCAAAGAATAGAAAAATTCAAAATTATGCACAAAATTTTACAACCAATAAAGTACAAAAATGGATAATTATATAACATAAGAAAAGGTTAAATTATTTATAAGAAGGCAGGAGATAATATATTAATATACATTTCCATTAGAATTGTAAATTTTATAAATTTTGTCAATTTTTCAGTATTGAAAGGGTAGGTTTCCAGTACCTGGGTTTCCTTGTAATGAACATTTACTATATCAAGCAGATTATAAATGCTAACTCTCACAACTATAAAACACACACACACACACACACACACACACACACACACACACACACAGTATAGTGATACTGGCTGGTTATACCAGAATGAAATTGCCGACAAATATTTCTTGCAAACTTTTTACATGTAAAAGACTCTCCTTAATATTAGGGAGAGACACTTAACTGATAAAGTGCCCGATTTTGAAGAACTTAACATTGGATGAGGAGATTTATGAAACATCTACTTCTCCCCTCTTCCCCCACCACCTACCCTCTGGTAACCACCTGTCCATTGTCCGTGTTCCTAAGTCTCTGTTTGTCCTGTTCATTTGTTTCTTTTAGGTTTATATTCCACATATAAGTGGTATCATGTGATTTTCTACTTTGAAATTTGGATTTAAAGCAAACCTGTAGGAAACGATGATCACAGAGAGGATATTCAAAGAATTGGGCAGGGAATGAACAAAGGCAGAGTTGGGTGTTTATAACCACACATAGGGCTTAGAAAGACACTTGGCTGGAGGAGAGGGCTTTGGTTAGGCAAGTGGAGAAACTGGAGGGTAGGATGTTGACCATGCAGTAGGTAGTGGAAATCACTGTAGGTTCTTGAGCAAGGATGGATGTGATAAAAGTATTTGAAAACAGACAGCATAATATTATCTCTAAAGTGGATTGAAGAAAAGATAGATTAAAGTACTTTTATCCAGTATAAGGTGATTTCCTGAAGAAGCTAAATTATAAAGGGGTGAATGACCTGGATTAATTGAAGGAAACACCTAATTACATTATCCAAAATTAGAATTAACCATATTTTTCCATAACTTCTTTTTTTCCTGGCTCTAATGTCAATTTTACTGGTAAATAAATTGTAGCAATGATATGGAATGCTGCAAGTTAGTAACATGTAAAGATGAGAACACTTAACTTTGAAAGAGAATTTGGCAATAGAATGGGGAAAGAAACCAATTGTTCTGTCATACCGATTGTAGTTTGAGAAATTTTCAGTCATTCTTGTTATTAAAAGGGCCTTGTTGAGAAGTTGATATTAAGAGACTAAGTATTAAGAGGATGAGATGAATATTAATCTCTGGGAAGAATATGAGAGACAGGACAATGAGAAGTAGATTAAAAATGGCAGGTTTGTTATTGTTGTTGTTGTTAAGGTTTGTTAGGATAGGACAGGAGACATATTCCTCATGCATTTGTCTTGTCAAGGAAATTAGTTTCTTTTGTTTCCCTTTCAGGTATAACATTATGAAGTCCTGCTGGCGCTGGAGTGAGAACAGCCGCCCCTCACTTAGAGAGCTGTGCTCAGGCATAGAAACTGCTGCTCGAACTGCAAATGACAAAGCTGTGTTGCAGGTACCAGAGTTGGTGGTGCCTGAACTGTATGCAGCTGTGGCAGGCATCAGTGTGGAGAGCCTCTCCTACAGCTACAGCATCCTTTGAAGATCCCAGAGCAAGAACATTTATGGATGATCATATACTCTTGGAACCAATTTTTCCAAGATCAGAGAATGGACTTTCTAGTGGGCCATAAAGAGAGAAATGGGACCTGGATCCTGGATCTTCCCTTGTACATTTCCCTAGATATGTGAAATGATGCTGGGTGAGACTAAACACACCACATACCCTTGAGGTTAAGAAATACAGTTTTGTTTCTGGGGTCTCTATTTTAAAGATTCAGGGTAGAAATGATAGACAGTGTCACTGCAGAGGAAGTTTTAGAAATCTGCAATGCTTGTTGGGGCACGGCACAAATAAGCTGGTCCCTCCTACCACAGGCTAGTTTCCTCCCGAAGTATGCTTTTATCTAGACTATTGTAAGGTCCAAAGAAATTAGAATCAAACGAGGGAGTAGAAGGCCAACAAAGGACTTGACAAGATAGAAAATTAAAGGTTCTATTTGCTCAAGGGTATAGACGTGGACCAAGGTCATCCTTCAAAGAGAAGATGGAGGAGGGATGGCAAGTTCCTCGGTCCTGGTCCCTTCGTGCAAGGCTGGAGGAGAACTGTCAGGGAAAGTTTTTGAGTTTTCCCTGGGTATAGGTAAGAGAAAGATGGTCCCCTTTTATCTACTTCTAAGAGAGGCGAACCCTATTGGTAATAATTTTAAGCTGGAGGGGTCATTTTATGATTAAGAACATTCACATGTATTGTTCATCAGTCTAGCTTCTGGGTCCCTGTAAGACTAAGAAGACTGAGCCTAGAGAGTCAGATAGGCCAATGATGAATATATTGTGTTTGTTTAATAAATATGGAATGTGGAAACCAAACAAGAATGCTTAGTAGGCCATAAAGTCCTTAACTAGGTCTAGAAAAGGATGTCATATGAAAAGAAAGGGTGGTAGCTTCTGACTTTCAATCATTCATTGATGTACTGTGAAACTTTTTCATTAAATTAATATTTATTGAGTGAAAGTGGGTTTTTCTGGTATATGACTGCCAAAATCTTTGCAATAAGGAGGATACAAGTAAATAGATGGAAGTTAATGTCAATAGACAAATTCAGTATTGAATCTACACTGGCAGAAAAGGGGATGGTACCTCATGGGGTTGTGAGGACTGAATGAGATTATGTATGTGTATATTATCTGGCACATAATATGTGCTCAACAGATGTTAGGTTTTTTTTTTTTTTCACCTTTCTATCCTGGAATCTTTCCCATCTTTTTCATTTAAAATCTACTGTGGCCAGGAAGAGAACCTCGGCTTGTCAGTCACACTGCATGGCAGGACATGCTTGAAGACAATGATATGGTGCAGATACCACATGACTAAAATGATGAACTCATCATTTTTGTGTGATCTTCTAGATGATGATAGTAGTTTCCTACTGTTTCAAAATACTGAAAATATCGTGATGATGACAATTTAGTTGAACATGTGATTTTAAAGAATACTCATTCTGGGTAATCTGGGAGGGACATCTAAGTAGGAAAGATGTCTGGCAGTTGAAAATTTTGTGGAACTTAGAATCCTGATGTAGTCATGATGAGTCATTCAACTGAATAATGATTCTTGCACGTGAAGGAATACCACAGTGACCAGTCAGAATTTAAATGCATGGTGAGTGGCAGTAGAGAGAAGGCAGGTTGAGTGGCTTAGCACAAAATGATATTCTATGAAATCTTATTGTTGTTTCTTGGCTGCCCATTTAAGTCAAATTTATAAAATTTATTTACTTAAATATTTTTTTTAAAATTGAGTGTTAAGGACAATACTTTCTAGACATTGTGCTAGGCGTTGGATAAAAGGAACAGTGAGCTTTTTGTTAGCCTAGAAAGTAAAAGATATTATATACATATTTGTGTGGGTATTTCTAAATTACAAATTTTGGTAAGTGCTATGAAGAAAAAAATATAGGAAAGTAGAAGAGATTATAAAACAAGGAAATCCTTAAAGAAATCGCATTTAAACTGAGACCTTACAGATGTAGAAGGAAGCCTGACATACAGTGAGAAGAGCCTTCCTGGAGGACTATATGTGTGAAAACTCTGAGGCAAGAAAAAAAGCATTGTTGAGGTAAGGGGACAAGTGGGAAGGGAACATAGTGAGGTGAGATGAAAGTGGTGCATAATGAAACAGCATTGCTCTTTCATGCTGTATGTTAATTTTTTTTTTTTTCTGGAGGAGGGAAAGAAGCAGACAATTGATATTTTAACTTTTTACCCATAATTTTATAGTTCTGGAAAACAGGACACAGTAATTGTATATTCTAAGAAAACTGGGTCTTTCTCTAACTTGGCCACACTTTTTTTTCCAAAAGAGGGATTATATTTCTGGTATCTCTGACTTAGCCATAAAAGGTATTTCCAAGCTAACTAATGGAAAAGAGAATTAAGATATATACTATTTAATCAAGTTGAATCTGGGCCAGAGTTTGTTTTGATCCTCACCTCCAATCTTGCTTTTTTCAATTTATACTTTATTGTTAAAAAAATTCCAACATAGCTAGGAACTGAGCAAACACCCACCTGGATAAAGTATCTAATTGAAAGTTGACAATGTACTTTAAACTTAGAATAGTCTGAACCAGTAATTTTCAAATCATGCTCATGGAGAATGATAGTGTTTTTCATGCTACATTTAGGTGTTTCATGAACAAATCTGAATATTAATGTTTCCTCCCACCATTTTTAAAGAAAACAAGTGAGCTAATGAATACACTCTTTCTTAGTCTTAACCCTGCTGTAATAATTTTTATTAAATTATTTCTTTACCATAACTCATTTAAACAAATATGTAGCAAATACAATGGGAGACTGAGAGGATAGCCCATTATGCTTAATTTAGCAGACTGTTTTTATCTGTTTTGGAAATAAGAGTTAGTGGTTATGCTATGTGTTAGAAACATACAATATTGTCATATGCTGAAAAAAATATTAGTTTGTATAATGAAATTAAATATATCATTATGTCATACTAATCTAGCATTAGCTCCAAGTGCTCACAACATATGAACATATCTGAGAAATAACGGTATGGACATTTTGGTGTTTTTGTATGACGATGTTTCTCTTAAAGTAATGCCACTGAGTGGTTAAAAAGACATATATGATTAAAATTCCATAGATAAGTCTATGGTAGAAGAGAGAAGAAAAAGGTGGGTGAATGGGATAAAGACGGAAATAGATCATCTCATCCTGACATTAAAAAAATTAAATTCCTTAGAATGTTTTAGACCATATAATACTCTTGATTTGCTACTCTAATCCATTTAATGAGATGAGATAGTCCTGACACCTTTTGTTCTATAAATACAAAGCCAAAGCTATTCAAAAGCTATTGATAAAATAAAGAAATCAAATGGAAGCAAAACCAAACAAAACCATACTCTTTAGCGTTTATCATAGGAAACTCAGAACATGTTCTGAAAATCATAAGTAAGAATGATTTGATAATTTTAAATGGTGAGGCAAAAGGCAAAAGATGTGTGAGGACAAAGCAGATAAGAGAGATCAAAGGAAGAGAGAATTTTAGACTTAGAAAAAATTTGCAGAACATTTTCAAAAGGCTAAATTAACATATAAGAAATAATCATCTTTTACCATAGCCTTCTGACTTGATTCATCACCATGAAGCTGAAGGCAATAAACTTTTTGAAATTCTAGTGGGAAATCATTATTTATCAATGAATATTGTGAGAAATTAAATCAGACCACTATTGATTTGATTAAATCATTAAGCCTTAAATTCAGCTGCAGTTGGAAGTAAAGTTAATATTTCTTAATAACTTCAGAAGGGTGTTTTGACACTAACCATAGATAGGTTGTATTAGCAAAGGTGGAAGTTGTTCTTAATTTGGCTTCATTTAAGCAGCCCAAACATTTATTTTCATGAAGAATTTGAAGCCTGAAATTCAGATTTTTCAATATTTGAAAAATATTTTAGGTATTTCCAGCCTGAGGAAAGGTATAAAATGGGTCTCATATAACATTACTGTCCAACACCATAGCCACTGGACACATATAGCTATTTAAATATAAATCTAAATTTATACAAATAACATTTTAAAATAAAAAATTCAGTTCCTCAGTCTCATTAGCCATATTTCAAGTGCTCAAAAGTCATTCACAACATTTCCACATCTTTTACATAACATCCCCAATCACAAAACACTGTGTTTATATCACTTTGCATTCCTTATCATGATTCAAGAGATATATATTTTGACTTTTTTGTTTGTTTGTTTAAATATATAAAGGATTAAGTAAACATTTTCACATTTATTTTAGAAACAGGATTAGAGAGGATTACTATTGAGCTCAGAAGCCTATGAATGAGATAAAGACAGTAATTGACCCACAGATAAATATCTTAACAGTGTGCATTCCACCCATTCTATTTACATAGTCACAGTCTGGTATTTGTAGTTCTATTCAGGTAAGCATGAAGATGAACACATGTGCCAAAAATCTGAAGGAAATGAATTAGGGAATCTAAAGATATTGTATGAGGCTCCCTACAAAAAAACAAAACAAAACAAAACAAAACCCAAATGGATTATTGCCTCTATTTTCAGAGATACTGTGGAATACCATGGTCAAATTTTTGTGTATAATTTTTGTAGTAAGTATAGTGACTGACATCAACATTTGCCTGGGACTTTCCAGGTTTTAAAACCGAAAGTCTCACATCACAGGAAACTCCTCAGTCCTGGGCAAACTGGAATGGTTAGTCACCCTTGAGGTAAGGGATGGTGGTTTATGTTTCTTATATATTTTTCATAATAGCAGCTTATAGTAGGAATTGAATAATTTTTCTCTATTATACAATGGTTAATGTAGACTTCTATATTGACAGTTATGAATTGTTAATATACACTCAATATAACCTGGCCCAGTCTGCCTTTCTAGTTATTCCACTTTCATGAATCCCATGTTCTAACTATACTGAATTTCTTGGCTTTTCCAAATTATGCATTTTCACATCACTATGCCTTTGCTCAGGCTATTTTCTGCCTGGAATGGCTTTTCTGTCCCTCTGAATATATATTCAACTTATCCCACATGGTCCAATTCAAATAGTACATCCTGTCACCTAGCCTCTGATATGGCCCTTTCAACTTCCCCTATTCCCCAATAAAGTGGCTTTCCTCCTCAGTTGTACTACCAGCATTGAAAAAAAAAATTCTTATAGCATTTGCTTCCTAATATTTGTCTACATTTGCTTTCTTTTCTAGACTACAAGTACAAATAGCTCTATCTTTTTATTAACAGTGTCTATTTTTGGTACACAGGAATGCCTGTTAAAACTCATTTTATATAATGCTATATAAATTTTAAATCTTATTTTGAATCTCATTTGATTCTCTCAACAATTCTGTGAGCTTGGCAAAGTTGATTGCAGTATATTTATTTGGTTGATGAACCAATAGGCTTAGAGACAATGACTTAACCAAGGTTAAATAGAGGTTAAGTGTTGGGAATAAATCCCAGGCCTTCTGCCATTCTTTCTACTAAATCTCACTGAAGGTTAAAGGTTGTCGACAGACAGGATTAGCTGTGTGTTGGTAAAATGATGATCAATAATAGCAATAATACTTGAAAAACAGGCTTTCTGTAAAAGTTTGCCTTGTCTTAGCCCATCCTTGGAAACCCATTGGGGAAGCAATCCTCCTGTGATGACGTGCTACTGAAAAGGTCACAAAGATGTAGTAATGGGTTAAGGTTAAGAGCCTACGTGCTAATCACCAAGTCTCACTTCTGGACACCTGCCTGCTTGAAAAATTATTGTTTGACTATTACCCCTGGGAACCTAACAGTCACCCATGGGAACCTAACATTTTAACAGTACGCTTTCTGCTTCTGTACCCCCTGCTTGCACAACCCACCTTTAGGTTGACAGGTAGTGAACAGAAGAAATATAGACCTTTGTGTTCAGACAGAACGAAGAATGAGATTTTGGGCTTAAAACCCTTGTACCTTTATGTTTTGGGGCTGCTCCTTTGGAAGGACAGCCACCGGCTAATAAACTGCCTCTAATATCAGAGCACTCAGGTTGAGTCTGGTTATTCAGTTCACAACACTCCCTTCCACAATTTATTTCTATCTTGTAAGAAACGTGGGCCAAACCATTTGATCTTAAGTCACATTGCCAACACTCCACAGGCCACTAAAGATTCACCCTCATTGAATGAAATTAGTTTTAGTATTAAAAGGAACTCTTATACCACGATTGTCGGGATTTTCAGTTACAGTGTGCCTTTCAAACTTTCAGACCTCTCGTCTGATGGATTCTTTCTACTTTGTCTCTATTATTTACAAGCTTCAAGTTGCCAGATAACTAGCACTGTCCCAAGGGGAAAACCCCGTGTTAGGATTCTAGTAGAAAAAAGTTGTATTCCCGATTATTGCAATTTTGTGCTTTACCTTTACTCATCCCGCCAGTTAAAGGGGCGCAATGCCACACCCACCTCACAGGAAGCCGCAAGAATTAGATACCCGAAAAGTAAATGCGACTTGCAACCCCATAAAAATGCTATCCCATTTTCACACTTCTGTGCTTTGCTAATATAATATTATATACTTAATTTTGACAATTAACATGCTTCTGTGCCCAGTAAAGCGAAGTTCAGGTCGTTGCTACCTCGGGGTTGCGGATCTCTCTCTCTAGGGAAGGCCTCTCAGAGAAAGCGCGCCTGCAGTGACGCATTTATCTGAGCGACCAACGTCACTGCCAGGCGCCCGGAGGCACGCTGTTTGGGGCTTCGGCGGGGCTGTCTGGGGCAAAAAATGGCTATGGCTAGTGATTTCTACCTGCGCTACTATGTAGGGCACAAGGGCAAGTTTGGACACGAGTTTCTGGAGTTCGAGTTTCGGCCGGACGGTGAGCGGAGGAGCCGCGGCCTGCGCCGCTCCTAGCGCGGTGCCGGGCCTGGGGAAGCGGCCGGAGAGGCTGCGGAGGAGGCGGGCGGAGGGAGCGAGCCCCTGGGGGGCGTGAAGTGTGCGGTGGTGACTGAGGTCAGTGCTAGAGCCAAAGTAAATAGGAGCTAGAGAATACAGGAGGCATAAATTGGTTTTGTGAATAGTTAATCGATGTAATTTAGCAAAGCTAATCCTGCCAGATTGAAGTTCAATCTACGGTAATCAGCATCGTAGACTCTGCTCACCCAAAAGGACGTTAAAGGCCATCCAATTTATCGACTTAATATTGAACATTTTAAAGAACATCCTCATTATGCAGTAGTCCAGTGGATGCTTAAAATCTTCCGGTGGCCGGTAATTTTTGGATTTACCCACTCATTCATTTTATTCATTCTGGAGCTGTATGTAAGGCAACATTTCTAGAAAAACTAATGAGGCCTGCTCTGAAGAGGGAGCCCAACGTGTAGAAGAATGAATGTAATGATGTGTTGTCCGTGCTTAAATACAGTTGTTCTCCAAAGAATGCATTAATAGTGAAAAATAGGGGAGTGGTTAGTCCTACAGGAAGGAGTGGGGAAAGCTTCCTAGAGAAGGTCACAGTTGAGATGAGTCTTGAAACAGGTGATGATG
Source organism: Macroglossus sobrinus (assembly GCA_004027375.1). Taxonomy (NCBI): domain Eukaryota; kingdom Metazoa; phylum Chordata; class Mammalia; order Chiroptera; family Pteropodidae; genus Macroglossus; species Macroglossus sobrinus. The sequence goes on along the minus strand of PVKZ01001850.1, from coordinate 78,206 downwards.
ATGATTATGATTATGATTACTTGGTCTTTGAAGGAAAAACGCAGAAGGCAGGTAAAACTGCCTGGTGCCCATGAAGTGTGCAGCAAATTCTGTCTTTTAACAATTCTGATTCTCTTTGAGAATGTTTTTGTGTATTGAACTCTTGGAACAAGAACAGCCCAAGTGTATAGACTTTTCTTTTTTGAATGCATACTATATTCCAGGCAACAAGTAAATACTACATTTGAGGGTACAGTAATGAGGAAGACTTTAATTTCCCACAAAGAGTTATATCTTGATGGGCAACACAGACATGATACTAACCATAAAGCAGTATGGATATTAATTATGAGTTCTATGTTTATGTTTTAGATAAAGTTCTGCATGAAAAAAAACTTGGGAGGATCACATATTAGGAAAGGGGAAGCGTATCAGTCATTTCATACAGAACTCAAGATAACTACAGCTCTGCAATTATTTAGAAACCTTATTCTCCCTTGTTCTCCCAGGTCTCTTCTAAATTTAGCTAAGCAACCAATTTATCTGACTTCTCCATCTGTTCTTTCCTTATGTGATGCTGTTTTCAGTGCCTTTGCTGGTGAATATTTTTCACCTTGTTTATATTACTTTTAGTCAGTTATATAAATTAAGTAGTCTAATATTATCCGAGAGTTTTCATGCCAAATCAGTAGTTACCATCCATTTATCTGCCACCATACTATCCACATACTTCCATCAGTAATAGTGATTTGTTAGGGGTTTGCTTCATTAGGCTAACTGATCATTTTAGAGGTCCAGGACCACATTGCATCTGTACTTGGGCAACTGACTAGTCATGAGGAGAAGCATGCATTAGGGAGCGCAAAAGTCATGATGAATTAAAATTAAATATAGATCAGCTAACAAACTGACCAACTTTTATCCAAAAGCAGCACATAGTTTGTATGCTTCTTAATCATAATTTTAAAATATTAGCATTTCTATATTATCACACATATATTAATTTTAAGGAATATAAATAAAAGGACATGTTGGAGTGATGGGGAAAGCATGAAGGAAAATAAATAAAAGGACATTTTGGAGTGATGGGGAAAGCATAAGTATTGGAAGGAACTAGATCTAGATCTAAATCTTTTGTGACTCAGGGCAAGTACTGAACTCTATTTTCTCAATTACAAATAGGCGAAAGAATAAAACCTATTTTTAAAGGTTGTCTTACTGATTAGATTAAATGCTCTGAGTTAATCACTTAGTACCACTACAGACATAAAACATAGGCTTTAAGAGAAATGTTTGTTCCTTTTTCAGATTCCTGTCTAGTTTAGAAAATAGCTTAAGAAAATGGGCCTTAAAAATGGCCTTCTCATTATAATGAAGGCATGGAATATTTAAAAATTATATCCAATGCATGGTATATTTAAAATTTTGACGAGCTTCAACTGCAGCTAATTTTTCAGCGAATTGTGGAGTGTCTACATATCTAGCATTGATGTTATGATAGGAGGGAAGAAATTTTAATTAAGAAATTTTAAATAAGTAGTATAAAGTCGTCTTTATCTTCAAAACTGCTTATGATGTCATTTCTTTATTTTTTTTTTTAGCAGTTTTTGCTGTTTTAGATTGAATTTTTTTCCACTCCCCACAGGAAAGCTTAGATATGCCAACAACAGTAATTACAAAAATGATGTCATGATCAGAAAAGAGGTAAGTTCTTTTTGAATGTCTAACTTTTTACATTTAGTCATTTTCCTCATATCTGTATTGAACTTACAAAAGTTCATATAAGGCAGTAATATAAAAAAAAGCCAATTGTATATTGAAAAGGGATTTTCTTTAAATTAGTTATAATTTTAGCATCTGTAAGAAAAGCAATCTGAATATATTAATTTGTAGACCCACATTTGAATATATCATTTAATTCATTTTATAATTAAATTGTCCTTTTACTCTTTTCACTATTTAAAATGATAATCATGATTTAGACAGTGTGCATTTTAAACAAAAGGCTCAAAAGCTAGGGAAAAGAAAAAGTTCAGGTGACTGTAGTGTATACTTGTATTTGTCTTTGTTCATCTCATAGCTTTTGCATTGTCACCACTAACCACTTGGAGATATTTGAGTCCCATTTTACCAAGGCAGTGTACAAGATTTTACAAGTGGGCTAAATAATGCGAAGATGGAAAAATACATATTAAAGGAAAAAGTAAGAGAGTGAAGAAAAATCTTAAGAAGGATGAATTATTCTCTCTCTTGTACTTTGGGATCAATATTAAAATTTTCCATGATATTCTATTTAAATATTTAGGATTTGTAACTCTTATTTCCTTTTGAGTTGTGAAGGAAATAGAGGCATTATGAAATTTTTATTATAATTTATTTTCAGGCATATGTACACAAGAGTGTAATGGAAGAACTGAAGAGAATTATTGATGACAGTGAAATTACAAAAGAAGATGATGCCTTGTGGCCTCCCCCTGATAGGGTTGGCCGACAGGTTTGTATTTAGTAATTCTTTAAGTGAATAAATATTAAAAATTGATAATATAATTGTTTCTTCTTAATTTAGGATAGATCCTCACTGATTTTTTAGTTTTCCATTTAGTAGATACCTGATAAACACTCTTTTAATTTTTTTTACTTAGCCTCATTTTCTGTGCTGCCTCCCAGTAGTAAAGGAGTCCATGCATAGCTCTAAATTTAGACATTTTCTGTACAGTCTGTAGTCACCCCAGTCAATGTTAGGATGTTTTCACACTGTAATGAATAATTTTTATAATAATCACTTTTATTAGGAATAGAGATGGCTGTTAAATTCGAGACTTAAGATTTTCATTTACTATGTAAAATTTACTTTCTCCAAATTTATAACTTTGAAAACTCTTATTTGCATCTTTATGCCCCACAGAGGGATTTGATTGGTTTCTTTATTCAAACTGACCACTGCCTTTGCCTCTCATATTCCTTTCAGAGTAATTGATGTTTCCCAAAAAGCTTCTGAAGAGCTCTCAAGGCCTAATTTCACTCTGTAGAGAGTTTGATTTCTCAACTGGGTTTTTCGACTCTTGGAGAGATGAGATGATCCCTAGAGGAAGAAACATTTAATTTCACTTTTGTGTGTTCCCAGGATTGTACTTGGTAACACTTTCTTTGACTAGAAGAGAATGTGGAGAAGTCTTAACAGATGTTGACACTATGTAGCAGTAACTTAACTCTTCTATTTAAAGAAACAGTATTTAGGAGAGCAAAGGTAATAGTTAAGATATTTATGTATTGTAAACCCCTTTAAAAAGTAAATTTATATCTCAGTTCGTTTTATGCCTGTGTACATAAATACTAAAAAACAGAAACAACAGCAGACCATTTATCTCTTTTAAACTCAGGATGAGCCCAGTATTTTCATCTACCCCCTTGATATGGTCATGTGTTCAGATATTGGGGAGGATTAGACATGCTCCAGAAATTGTTTGGTCTTTAAGTAAAAGATTTTGATCATTTGAGAACCTTAGTTAATTCTCCATAAATTGCATAATTAGGCCTTCTGATCAGTTATACAACTATGACTGTCTAATCACATCTGGTATTTAACCTGAGAAATCACCACAGGCATAGCCTCTTAATTTTTGGTTTTAGATTTGCAGATAAAATGTAGAGAAAAATATACAATAATTATGGCCTAATAGAAACATCTTTATTATGTTGTGTTTGTTATACTAGTCCTTAATTTCATTGTTTTATGAAGTTAAAATGTATAGTCTTTCAGTCTCGTAGTCCAGGATTCAAATATCAATACTATCACTTGCTCGTGGTTGTAAATATCAACAAGTTTTTTCCAATGCTTTCTGAGTCTTGGATTTCACATTGTAAAAGTAGGCTAATAAAGCCTAGCTGATAAGTACATTTTAGGGACTACAGATAATTGTTAAATCTCTGGTGGTGCTATTATTAATATTATGCATTTTATTTTTAGAGCTTGGTAAGGGTAATTATGTTTTTATTATATTAAAAATAAGCTTATACCCATATTGTTACACGGTTGTGCTTTAAAGTGATGCCTTCAGTTTTTATTGACGTTATAAGAAACATTTATGTCACTCTTCAGTATGTTATTCATTTTGTAGTATCCTCTTTATGAGATCTCTGGAGAGCAGTTTTGATTGATCTTAACATTGGGGACTCCTGAACAGGTGCTGAGGTTTTTATTTTTTCTTTTATAGACATAGTTTATGTCTAACAGATAAGGTCCCCCCCCCCCCACCTTTTCTATGACTGCTAGAAAACTTGCAGCTAAAATGAAGACCTCTTGGTAGCAAGAATACAGATATCTCTGGGAAGATTTTTTATGTTAACTGTATTTCTTTATTTTATTTCTTTTCAGGAGCTTGAAATTGTAATTGGAGATGAACACATTTCTTTTACCACATCAAAAATAGGTTCTCTTATTGATGTGAATCAGTCAAAGTGAGTATGTTAAAGCTTTTTCACTAAAGTGATAAAATTTATTAGGTTCATTCTGGAACTGTAACCAGTTTGCTAAGATTATTTCAGTGACATCCTATCAGTTTATTATACAAATGTAATTTTGATTTTTGTGTCATTGAAGACTTCTTAGCAAAGAAGGTAGCAGTGTATTTTATTGATTTAAAAAAAAATCTTGATCTGACAACTATGTATAATAATGCCCAAGTTTTATTAGCTACTTTTTTGTAAAAATCTGAACACAGTGTCACAAATTTAAAAGACATCCTATTGGATGTCTCATTAGCACCATATCACATCATTTTCCTACTTGGGTTTAATACTTTAAATAAATGGAAAAAATATAGTATAGCTTAATGACTTTAGCTACTTACGTCTTCTCAAATTCTGTGTCTCTGTAGCTCATCTTATTGTCTCTACTTGAAAATTTTTTCTTCCTCCAGTTATTTCTCTCCATTCTTTATCTTGAAAAAGTCCTCATAGTGCTCTTATTTCTATCACTCTGAATTGTAGTAACTTATTTGATTGCTTTACTGGTTTGAACATAGTCTCCATGAGAACTTTGTGTATCTCCAACATTAGCACAGTACCTGGAATATAATAGATGCTCTATGAATATCTATCCGAGGAAAGGAGGGCATAGTAACTGTTGGATACAAAAGTCTACGTTCATACAGACTGACCAGATACTTTTAAGCTATCAATTTTCCCACAGTGAGGATGTGGCAGTCATATCCTCCTGGGATTATAAATTGGCACAGTGACAGTGTTTTTTGGAAAGCAATTTGATAGTAAACTTCAAAAACCGTTAATATTTTTCACGTATCTTTGTCCTAGTAATTTCATTTCTGAGTGTCTGCTCTGTGGAAATATTCTCAAATAGTGAAAAAGCTTTATTATTCATAAAGATGGTCATTGAAGTCTTATTTATAATTGAGAAAATATCCAAATGTATAACATGAAGAGAATTGTTAAATTAACTAAAAATTATATTTTTTAAAAATGTAATAGAAAAAGTAATGTTAAAAGGGGCACAAGGAATGATTTTAGTTATCAAAAAAAAAAAAAAACCCAGCAAAATATTTGTAGCTATTCTATGAGGAGTGACTATTATAAGTATTATTTTTTCTATCTTTATAATTTTATCTGCTTTATATATTTTGTGATACATAGCTATTTTATAAGCAAATAAACACTTTAAGTATGAAATAAATACTGGTGAAGAAAATTTTATTTTTATCTCTTTCAGAAAAGATAGAGATAATTGTTCAGTATATTCATTTTAGTTTTAGGCAAATCCTTTCTCTTGAATTCCTTTAACTTAATTGTTTTAGGTTTTGTTTTTTGTTTTAGGAATTATTTGTAAAATTATGTTGTTTCATGCTAGGATCAAAAAAATAACTTTTACCTTTTTAAATTTTAGGGATCCTGAAGGCCTTCGAGTATTTTACTATTTGGTACAGGACCTGAAATGTTTAGTTTTTAGTCTTATTGGATTACATTTCAAGATTAAACCAATCTAAATTGTATGTTTTTTGAAGCTGTTTTTATATTTAATTAAGGGATGGTAAAGGGAGGGTTTATTTGTCATTTACAGTATTGGAATTTTTATGAATGTGAAGCAGACATTTTTTGTATGCAAACTGAAATAAGAAAATACATTAACAGGCTTAATGGTTATCTTCACTTGTGTCCAAGTGGGTTGGACAGTTTCTACACACATTAAATTTTGTAAATAAAAACCACCTTCAGTTAAAATTTTGCTCTAATAAACTTATCAAAGTCTGGATCGAGAATGTTTTTATTTTCAGGAGCCTATGTCTCTTATTCACTTTAAAGATAATAAAAAATTGTTCTAATAGGTACATGCTATGGCAGAAGTTCTTTCAGGTAGAAATATGTAGCAGGATTCCCATCCATTAAAACTAATTGTAGATCTTTCCTTGTTTCTTCCATACCTGATGGGATTTTATAGTTTGGTGCTTATAGAGGTTATTTACAGAAGATTCTGGATTTTTTACATTTAACATAAACTTCTCAGGGATTATTTATATTTAAATATTTTTGGTATAAGCAGTGATTTTCTTGAGAGTTTCAAAGGTAAAGTCGATAACCCCAAGTCAGACATATCTGTTACTGTGCTCTTGTTTCACAAATACATATTTTATATATCTGTGGGAACGAAATGAGTTTTTAGCTTAAAAAATTATTTAAAATTTAGACTTCAATCTGTATTTGTTTGTGTGGGTATATCTATATATTTATATTTTAATTCCTGATGAGCACAGGTCCCCCTATTATTTCCCAGTTCCCTTCAACTTCTTTCTGATAGACTTGACTTTTCATTACGTTTGTCAGTACCATACTTCGGTATCTGTTACTCTTTCATCTGAACCCCCACTCTTTAAAAGTGCAGTTCTAGTAGTCATAGAGTAGCCCAGAGTCCAGTCAGTACTGATGTTAGGGTGAAAGAACTGGTTTCTGAAGGTTTACAGTGGTTCTGTCCAGTAAACTTATCGAGATAATAGAAATGTTCTATATCTGTGTAGTCCAGTACGTAGCCACTGGCTACTACATGTGGCTACTGAGTATTTGATATGTGGCTTATATAGCTGAATTTATAGTCCTGTTTAATTAGAAAAAAATTTTTAACATGAAAAATTTTAAACATAGAAAACTGAAAGAATTATACAATGAACATCCATATGTCAATCTAGATTCTATAATAGACTTTTTTTTTTACTGTAATAAGTTTTACAATAAATCATGTGTTGATTTCCCACTTATGGGTGAAATAACTTGTGTAAATCATGCCAATAGAGCAATTTTTTTAAGTGCCATTTAATTTTGATTAAATTTAGATAGTAACGTGTGGCTTGTTCCTACCTTTGGACAGTGTAGCTCTAGCCTGGCAAATGCATGGCCTGCTACCCTGAACAAGCCTGATTCTGTTTGATCTTGGAAGCTAAGACTTGGCCCTAGTTAGTACTTCGATGGGAGACCACCTAGGAAGACCAGGTGCTGTAGGCATAAAAATATATTTAAAAAATGAAAGATTGTAAGCTGATAAGGTCCCTGCAATCTGTGAGGTCAACCAAGGGTTGCCTCGCCTGAAAAAAAAAAAAAAAAGGCATGGCCATCCTCTTCAGGGTCATCCTGGAAAGTTGCCCATCTCCACCCTGTAAGACTACACTGTTGTCACTGTAGGTCTCTTACATGAAAATAAACATTTCTGTTCAAGTCATAGATCTTAATGGATGTTCAGTATAAAATCATGTTATAATTCTCTTACAATTAGATGTCAATCTCAAGGAGAAAGGAAGAGGCAATCACTATTTGAATCTCCTGTGGGCCCACAATTTTTGGTTACTTCTCAAAATAATTTTTATTCTGTGGCTTCTTTTGAATAAGATAATCCACTCAATACTGAGCAAGATTGGGGAGAAATAATTCCTAGATTAAAAAATCTTGAACATATTATCTCTTTGTCCTTATTCTCTAACTTTCCTCTAGCGCTGATTTACTTATTATGCTTCATTCCTACTATCTACTAAGTTTCTCATTCAAACCAAGATTGGAGAGTAGGACATTAGGATAAATATTTTATATTTTCTCTGGTTTTCTTATACCTTGTTAGTAATGGCTCTTGATTGCAACCTGCTGGTGGGCAATGACCATTAGAAATTTAAATTTTGGGCAGCACTAGTTTTATGAGAAACTAGACATTTATAGCACTCAGGTCAGCAGATACATGTCCCTACTCCCACATCTCATAATAAAGAGACCTTTTGCAATAACCAAACATTCTGAGTGGTTCAGTTCCCATCCCTCCTCCTTTTGCCCCTTCATGGGATGGAGTGCCACTACCTAGTACCTAGCAGTCTTTTGTAAGTGCTTTGTAAACATTTATTGAACTAGTTGTCTTTTGTCCCTACTACTTTGAGATTGTCTTTGTAATTTAATCTGAGATAGAAGATACTCATTTCTGTTGCTGTGGAAATCTTTTAATTACCATGAATTGTGCTGGCCCAATTGTAATCCTGATTTTTCAGGTATAATCGGAGTAGAGTACTTTAACCCTGCTCAACCAAAACAAAAAATACAGAATAGCAAAGAGGACTGGTGGGAAACAAGATGTTCTGCTAGGCTCTACCATTATATTTTATTTATATATTTTTATTTTGAGTTTCTGGATTTTATGCCTCTGCTTTTTATAGAGTGCAGACAGATATTTCATTGATTATCAGGCTGAGTCTATTCATGTGGGCTTTTTAAATAAATGATAGCTGAGATTACTTTATATGACCTCTTGTTAGACTACTTTGTTTGAAATGTGTGAACCTGTGAACATGGGCTGTACTGTAAGTTGAGCCACTGATCCATATGATTTTAAAAAGACTATTAGAGCAGTTTTAGGTTCACAGCAAAATTGGGAGGAAGGTACAGAGATTTTTCACATACCCTTGCCCCCACACTTTAGTTAGTCTCCCTCATTATCAACATCTCCCACCAGAGTGGTACATTTGTTACAACTGATGAACCTACCATAGACACATGACCACCCAAAGCCCATTGTTTACCTTAGGGTTTACTCTTGGCAGTGAATGTTCTATGAGTTTGAAAAACATGTATCCAACGTTATAGTATCACATAGAGTATTTTCACTGTCCTAAAAACCCCTTGTATGTCACCTATTCATTTCTCCCTACCCCAAACCCTGGGAATCACTGATCTTTTTATTGTCTCCAAAGTTTTATCTTTTCCAACGTGTCATTTAGTTGGAGTCATAGTATATAGCCTGTCCAGATGGACTTTTTTCATTTAATATATACATTAAAGTTTCCTCCATGGTTTTAATGGATTGAAAGTTCATTTCTTTTTAGCGCTAAGTAATATTTCTTGTCTGGATGGACCACAGTTTAATTTATCCATTCGCATATAAAGGATATTTTGATTGCTTCCAGATTTTGGCAATTATGAGTAAAGCTACTATAAATAAATGCAGGTTTTTATGTAAACATTGTTTATTGATTATTTTAATAATTGGTTTTCTAGCATATGTGATAATGAACTGAAATAGAAAATTTTAAAAAATAATAATAAACAGGAAAGGTAAATGAGCACTTTGAGAGTGAGCTTTGAGTCTGAACTGTGTGATACAGTGAAGAGAACTCTGAAGAATCAAAATTCATAGTTAGAGCACTGCTTCACAGAACTATTTTCCCTTTCAATCTGCAAACAGACTTTATCCCTTAGTGGCACAAAGCACAAACAGCCATCTGAAAGTCTTTGCCATTATTTCTTTATGCTTACTTACTCCTGAGGTGGCCCTCTAATTTAGCTACTTAGAAATTGGAGGAAAGATGGTTACTGTTCGGTTGACTACTAGAGGCCAGTTAGGACAATTTAGAAGATTCTAAGTCTAGAGCAGTAAAGGTAACGAGGACAAAGAAGGTAGCTAATTAGGGGAAGAGGAAACCTCGAACAAGAGTCTTGGGTTTCTACGGTAAGAGCCAGGAAATTTAGTATCACTCAGTGGCCCAATTGTTCGGCATTAAGACACATATCCCTTGAAGTGAGAATCTGGCCAGGTGAGTTTACTCTTCCCAGGAGTATGCAGACCATCTTTGCTGTGGAGCTGGGAGTTCGTTATTCCAGACATACTTCAATTCAGCCTAGGTCAGGAAGAGCAGCACCTGAAGTTTGAGTAAGGGGGCCAACAGACAGAAGGTTCTTGCGGCCAGCACATACATTTTTCTATATTATGAAGATGCAGGGGGACATATAAGCCTGGTCACAGGATTTTATTTGTGTTTCTTGGGCAGAAAGCCAAAATGAGTATCACCAAGGGGTAGCAAACTTAGGACCTTATGAATGTTGGTTATTTGTGTGTATCATATGTGTTTTAAGTATGATATTTAGTGTCGACTTGGTTCTTCCTTTTCTATGTTAAGCACACAGGTGCTCTACTTACTGTATCTGTACTAAACATGTCTCCTGGTTACTAATTTACTTATCCATACTTAACATATCTCATGCTTTCTGCAGATGCCTCACAAGCTACCTAGTTTCATTTGTTTTTCTGATTTGCTTGTTTCTCTTATTTTCCTGTAGCAGATTTGAACATTTTAAAATAATACAGCATGTACAAATTATATGAAGGATGGTTTGTGATTTTGGATTCTTAGGTGGGATTGCCCTTCTCTTCTTCAATCAAGGTTTAAGACAGTTCTTGGGTGATTTATGGCGAAAGTATATCCTTTTGGCATCACAACCCTATATAGCTTGTCTTCTATTTGGAATCATGGGTAGGATTCCTTATTCAGCCTATTATATCAACTAAAGGAAAAACTAGCTTCAGTGCTTTATTATCCTCCTGGGTTTCTACCTTCATTTAATATTCAGGCTGAGTTACGAATCTTCTTGCCAGTTCATAAATTTATTCAAGATTTATTTTTTTTACATCAGCATTTATAATTGTTTTCAATAAAAAAATAGTTCTAGGTAGAGAGCCAGAGGTGAGAAAGAGTAATTAGTGGGATTGTTTTATAAACTCTATAAATTATGTCTAACCAATGTATGTACTGTATACTTGAAAAAAAAACACGCTAGGCTCTTTAATTGCAGCTTAAATTTTATATGGCCACTAGATGGCACCACCACACAAAACAAACTCTAAAATCAAGACTCAAATTTAAAAATAAATCTTGATGGTAAGAATAAAGTAATGAATATATTCCCATAAACTGCTACTTTATGAGGGGATGTTAGTATGCCATTACTGAAAATAAATTTAGCAAGGTATTATTTGTAGTATTAAGAAGGGTAGTACTTTTTGAACTAATGATTCTACTTCTAGAAATCTATCCCTACTCACAAAATGTGTGCGTCTTCTTTAACATTCAGCCTCACCATTACCTCATCCAAACAGCTTTTTCTGACAAACTCTTTGTCCCTTATCTGAGTTAGAAGCCACTCTTCTGTACCCAGTGAAGGTGTTGTCTCCCCAGAATGTGAACCCCTTTAGGACAAAAATAGATTTTCTCTGTATCTGTATTTCAGAGCCTTGATGTGTGAGTAAACAAACAGAGAAATATCTAAATACCTAACTCCATTGTCTATGGAAGTTTACTGAAACTATGATTTGTATCTGATAGTTAGGCCCAGTTTGTCTTTTTCTCTCTCATTAAGAGAGTTCTACAGGGGTCAAATATTAACAACACCTGAGTATATACTACAGCAACCAAAGTAGTTGCCACTTTCTATACCAAGCAATTTTTATTTATTTATGAAATTTATGCTAATTTTGACCTCATTGGGTGAAGATAAATGAAGCAATGAACAGTTTCGTTCATATACTTTTTACCCGAAGGATGTAGGAAAATGCTCTGTATTCCTGACATTGCTCTATTTGTGAGGTGAATGGCATGCACAAGAGGACTTGTAATTTGATGTAGATATTCTGAGTATCAGAGAGTTTCATCTTCATGGGAAGGTAGTTGACAGGTGGCGTCTTTAACTAGATTTCAAGTAGAATTTATTTTAATGGAAAAATAAATATAATTCAGAAACTATTAATAGTATTCCTTTTCCCTCTATGTTAGATGGATTTCCTTTCAATACATTGTATCCCTTTGTGAAGAAATGCCTAATAACTTTGAGTTATTTTGAATTGATGTTCAGAAATTGCACATTCTGAAATCAAGATGGACTATGACCTGACAACTTGCATACATATTTTTTTTTCTGGTATCAAAATACCTTCAAAGGGAATTAGTGTCATTTCTGTGACTTTCATTTGACCACTTTTAGGTTTCAAAAATTTTCACAATTAATAAAAGAATTAATAGTTAAAAATAAAAATAATATAGGAACACATTGAATAAAAACTGACTCTATAACTCTTCCTAATTCCCCAAAAAGAATTTGTATATAATTGGTAATATTTTTTCCTTTAATGTTCAGTAAAATTCTTGGAGTTTATTTTTTGCTGGTTTTGTTTTGTTTTTGTGGAGAAGTTTTTAACTATAATATCAATTTCTTTAATATACATAGGGTTTATTCATATTATCTATTTTTTTGTGACTTTTAAAAATTTTGCCCATCTCATCTAAGTTGTCAAATTTATTGTATAAAATTGTTGATAATATTCTCTTATTTTTTTTAATGTCTGTATAATCTTTAGTGACGTAATCTTATTCTTGATTTTTAGTGATTTGGGTCTTCTTTCTACTTTTCATGGGCAGCATCGCTAGAGGTTTATCACTTTCATTGATCTCAAAGAACCATCTTACTAAGAGCTCTTTATAAGCTACTCTGATAGTTAGATCTACTTAATATTAATTCTCACATAATTCTATAATTTACAACTATTTTATTTTATTCTTACAAAATAGGTTGAAAGAGAGCTTTCTCCTCCCTATAATAAAAATTTGAATATCACGAATGAAAATCACCATTAATAATGTCAGTGTCCCTTCTACAAGATTTTAAAATTATTGCCATTTCACTTCTGATTAAACATCTCAAGTGACAATGGACTCAGTATCTTTTACATTTTTGGATAACTCAAAATTTTAGAAAGGTCTTTTTTGCATTGCTACTTTAACCAAACAACATTTAAAATAGGTTACTATTAAGCAGTAGAGTCTATTTTGTCATTTCCTGTATAAAACATAATTCCACTTGGCATTATTTCATAATTGTTTGAAATAATATTTGATGGAGAAATAGTGAAAATGTGAAGTGTGAGAAGAAACACCCTTTTTAAATTATGGCTCTGTTTCTGATGACTACTTTAGTGACCTAAGACGCTTCTTGGATTTAAAAGCCAAGGTAAGAAAAATGCCAATAGAAGCAGCAGTCAGAAAAGGCAAATCAAGGCCTAGTTACTAAATGCAAAACTGCAACAGAAATGCTCTTGAATAATTTTGAGATTTCAGGTACCAATATATTAGTTATTGAATGAAAATTATACATGGAAATATTTTAAGGATTGGAAATAAAACAAACTATCTTTTTTCATCTCTGTTATTTCTTGTTCACACAAATGCTTATATATTTCCAAATTAAACCATTTGTCCTTATTTGTTACATTCTAATATAACCAAGAATTTAGGACTTATAATTTTTCCACACTAACTTAATTTTTTACTAATTTTTAAGATTAAAAAATCAAATAGGTGACAATAATATATAAATACATAGTATAAAAAATAAAAATTGAAGAACTTTTTTCTTGGACTTTGTTTTTTGAAAATTATTTCAAAATTTTATGCATTGTACCTTTTTTATATAATAAAGTTCACACTAATTTATATCCCGCTATCATTCTGCTTTGTTCTCTTTATCTGTGTTATCATAAGCATCTCTTTTCTCTTTCTCTCAATCTTACATTTTGTTTACTTAATTCATTTATTTTATCTTGAGGTTAAATCTTGGTTTCTACTATCTTAACATTCTTTCACTCAGTGTTTTTTAGGTCCCCCCCCTCCCACCTTTGGAACTGAGTAGGCTTGGTAAATATAAAAATAGTGAAACATGAGTAATAGTTTACTGAATCTTAAAGAATAAATAAAGTCAAAGTAGAAAAGAGGTATAAGAAACATTGTAAGAAGCACTAAAAATACATTAATATTTTGGGTACAAATTGCTTGAGTGTTTCAAGGACAGGAAAGGGTTTGGGGGAAAGATGTCTTTATAATTAACCACTTAACACTAGGCTCATTTTTTCCTCAAAATAGTTAGAAAATTAAAAGAAAAGTCTCAAAAAAGCACTAAAAATAATACTTTATATATTTACTTGTTGATATTTTTGATAAAATACTCAAAAAGTTATATAGTTTGCTAGATTTTCTAGAAGCTACTATATGTGTTTTAATTATGATAAACCTGGAAGTTTATTTAAAAAGTCCCCAAAATGAAAATTGCTAATAATTGCTTTTCATTGGTGGATTGCCCAAATTTTTAGAAATACATAGTATCAGTTTATCTATTAATATATATATATATATATATATATATATATATATATATATATATATATATATTTGCAAAATTATAAATTTTTTGGGCATCCCTGCACTAGCAGTTTAGAAATCATACGTATTCACTTCTGGAATATACATTCAAAGTCAAGTTACTGTCTTAATTATACTTTATCAATAAAGTATATATTATTTTGTAGCAAAAAATAGTTATCAAATATATTTCTGTTAAATGACATATTTTGAAATTAGAGAATTTGACATAAAAGGTATAGGTTGAGATGCCTGGAAGTTGATAGTTTATGGGCATGTGAAAAAGCTAATATTTGTCTTTAAGAGAAAGTCTTATTGCATGGAGAATTTCTAAAATGCTTTTGTTATTATTTATGTCAGAACCCTTCTCCCTGAAAACAATTAGTAGGATCCTAACAAAGAAACAGAATACGCAAAGGCAAACTCACAGAAAAAAAAAAGCTAGAGAATCTAATCTCAAACACACTACCATTATTTAGAAGGGGATGAGACAGTTGCGTTTGGAAGTGATGAAGGAAAGAAGCTCCAATTACAGAAAAGAGTTTTTGAAAACATTTCTTTTCAAACCTGCTTTTGTTCTCATTTTAACACCTACTTCTAGGGTTAAATAGGGCAAAGAGCTGCTCATTGACTTAAACAAATAACTTTTAAAAAACACTCTGACAGTTTTGACCACACCTAGTGAATGGAACAGATGATTTGACTTTAATGCTGTAAAAGGACTACATTCAAACCCCATTCAGTATCTTATGCCTAGCTCTGTTTCTGTCTTAATTTTTATTAAAGAGAAAGTCTGTTTCTTCAAACAATTTAAAGAGAACACAAGAATTAAGTAGAAATTTGCTATCATTCAAATCAGTCAACTCTATCGTATGTATTTATATTTAATATAACCTATCAAGCAATCTGGATATCCTTAGGATGTTTGTAAGATTATAGGTCAATATTTCTGCATATTTTCACATTTATCTATTTTTACCATATATATGGTAACAATTGGGAGTTTACCTTCATTATATAAAAAGAAAAAATATGTGAATCATGCCAGGTAGAATATGAATATTTTCCTTTTGATTTTTGTAATTAAAAATTTTGTTGTTAACTATTTGCTAATCTTATGAGATTATGAAATGAACATTTTTTTCAAGCTTTATAAAAACTGCTAAAGCTCAGGTTTAAATTGGTCCACAAAATGTCCACAAAACTTATCATTTTTAGTTATCTATGGTTCTTGTCTGACACAGAGTGTGGGAGTAAATATAATACTGAGACTAGTGGAAACTTTGAATGGGAATATCTAATGTCATGTGATCATTGGCTATCTTTCTTCTGATACCTCTCTGAAGGCCAGTCTCAAAGAGGTGAAGGGCCAGCAGAGCCAGTGCATACCAGCTGTGTTCTTGACTAAGCTTATTCTCCAGTTGGTGAAATCCCAAGGCATAGACACAGGTATTATCAGCCAGTGTGTCTGTATGCTGTTACAGTCTCTTCTGTCATGCTGTTAAGCAAAAAGGAGTAAAGTTGAATTTGCTATGGACAAGCTATATAGAAGTTGGAGGATTTTCAATGGTTGCAGGAAAGAATTGACGTTGGGGTCTATGTTAATTAATATCTAATATTAACTTTATTCTACAGGTGAAAACGGGAATGGATCAGAATGAGGGTGGGTCAAAATATTTTCTATGCAGATGTTTTAGGGAATATTTAATATTTTGTTGAACAATATAAATCTGTGTTTTTTCCCCCTGTTACCTTTGTGAGTGCTCCCTTACTAGTTAAAAATAAATTATCCAAAGCTTAAATTCCTTCACTCCTAAGTGTAACATAAAAAGTTTGAATGTTTTGATATTATTACTTTTTTTATCAAAATAAATCCAGTTTTATATTTACAAATTTGTTTTCTTGTTATTTAAGTATACAGATATTCAATTAAAATAACTAACAAAAATCAGATTGTTAAGAAAACATGACCTTAAAAATTATTTACCTTATAATTTGGCATTTTGGTAGAGAGAATATTTATTGAAAAAAATGATAGTATATTTATACATTTTATCAATATATGATAATTTTTCAAATTAAGTTTTCTTAAATCATGAAGTAATTAAATGTTGAAATAGGGATATTAAGAACCTAAAATCAAATCTATTTAGGAAGAATTATCTGTTTTTTTTTACAGTTACCAAAAATACTATTTTGAGAAAAATGTTTCTTCTCTTTAATCACCACTTATTTATTTATATTTCTAGAGGAGAGTGGTTATTATGTATTTTTTGTGGAAGTATTGTTTATGTAAGTAAAGGTGAACAATGATATTTTTGGATAAATATCAATCAATAAGCACTCTATATATAATATATATATACTTGAACTAAAAATAAATTCTGTATTATACATTATGTATTATAATGTAATATAATACATATTATATATTTTTAAAATATATATTTATATATGTATTTGAACCAAAGACTAATTTAATATATTTTCTTATTTATTTATATATATTTATTTGAACTAAAGACTATCATTACTAGCTGTCTGACCTTGAGAATATTATTTATATTCTTGGAGGCTCAGTTTTCTATAAATTAATAATAGTCATCACTGTGCAGCATTGTTATTAGGATTATAAGTCATGCATCATTCATTTAATGTTACCTCCTAAACTCTCTTTCCTGGAATCCCATGATTCCTGTCTTTTTTCTCACACTTTAAGAGACAAATTATGACTCCCACTGACTATTAGGTTCAAGAAATAATATAAATGGCTGAATAGGGTTTGGCTAAGACAATATAGCAAGTTGAGGAATTTGTTAGATTGTAAAACTGGAAATTCTCCAGTTACTGGGAAGTGAAATCTCCAGGTGCCGGCCCCCAGGAGAAGGAGTAAATCAGTTACAGGGAGGTGATATCTCCAGGTGCCAGTCTCAAGAAGAAATACATTCCAAGGTGTATATAATGAAACTATCTGCTAGCCCTGTTTGCTCTGAGAGTCTCCCGAATACATTTATCTTTGTGCAAGACTTTAACTGCTAACTTCTGCTTTCTGTAAGCTGCTTACTTGCTTATTCAGGGACATAGTTGGAGGCTTTATAAGCTGCCTCCTCTGGAGTCTGGGGCCTGATCTCCTCTAACCCTGCGTGGTAGAGTCAGTTGCTGGCCAGCTAATAAAGGCTCTTAATTCTCTCTGATTTGTCTCTGTGGGTCCCTGTTCTCACCTGCGTCACAACGAGATTGATGTGTGTGTGTGCATGTCCTTCCTAAAGTAGAGTTACTCTATTCAGTGTCAGAATATAGTTACCATTTGGCATAACATAGGCACTAAGTGATAAAACATAAAATTTTAAAAGATGATATAAATCCAGATTTTTATGTGACTATAAATTATATCAGTTTTTAAATTTTGACAATGAATTAAATTATTTTAAAAACAATGAAAACAACATACATGCTCAATTATTCAATTGTGTAAGACTTCTGTTTTAAGGCATCACAAAAAATTTTTAAAAATTAATTTTTTTCTAACACTCTCAGATAAATGGTTACTCTAACTTGTTTATTTAAGTCCATCATGCTTATTATTCATTTAGCTTTTCCTATTACTTCATGATGAATGTTGCCATTTTTCACTGTTATTAATTTTGCCTTATGAAACACTGAAAAAGATTTTTTTTTTTTAGGCGAGGCAACCCTTGGTTGACCGCAGATTGCAAGGACCTTGTTAGTTTACACCCTTATTTTTTATTTTTTATGCTTACAACACCCAGTCTTCCTAGGTGGTCTCCTATCCAAGTACTAACCAGGGCTGACCCTGCTTAGCTTCCATCAGACAGGATCGGGCTTGTTCAGGGTGGCATGGCTGTAGGCCTGCAAGGGATTCTATCTGTGTTTTTTTGCCTGCAGCCCTCAGAAATGAGTGAGGAGAGAATTATGTACGTGGAGCTAAAATTGCCCTATTCAAAGAAGCAGAAGCACAAAAGACATTTAACTCATAAAAAAAGATGTAAAGTTTTTTCTGTTTGCTTTCTTGCTTTCTGAAAACATAATATCAAGTAAAAAATAAAATGACAGTTATGTCTGTACATATTTGACATGTCTGGTTCTTTATAAATGGAGAGGTATATGTAAATATAATATTCAGTGAAATTTGTGATCACAGTAAATAGTGATATCAATTTTAAACTCAGGATTAAATTTCCATTTTGTTCTAATTCTGTGGGTTTTGCTATGCTCTATGCTTGCTATATATTTCATTTTTTTTGTTTTTGTTTTTGGTTTTGTATAGAATTCTCATGGCATATCATTGCAATAATCATTGGAATTGCATAATTTTTTTTCTCCTGCTGGCATTTGCAGTATTAGGATTAATATGTAATTATCAGATACACATATTTCTTAAGAGAACAATGAGCCAGAATGAAAAATGAGATACTATAACTATTGACTGTTTGCTGAACCTTGGTAAACTATAAGGTTCTATAATTTATCAATGAATCTTGATAAGCTTATACTAAACAGAGCCAAATCCTGAGCCTTAAATTTACATTTAGCTCTAAATGCAAATACTAAATGCTAAATAAAATACTAAATTTGACAAACTTTGAAATCTTTATTTGAAGAGTAGATAATGTAAAAAATTAATTGATATTTTATTTCTATTTAATATTTTCTGTTTTACAAATGTTGATTACTGTCTTACATACTTTAAAAATAATATGTAAAAGTTATAATTTTATTTAAAAATCTACTTTATGTTCTGACATTCCAAAATATTTAACCTTACATTTTCTCGGATTGTACTTCCATTCAGTCAACATCAGTTACTTTGTCATTTAGATTTAGAGTAAATGATCATAATAAAGTGGTCCGTTAAAGCCATTCATGACCTTAATTTTATAATATGAAGTTTTTCAGAGCTCTTCTGAGTACAAAATACAAGATATGAATAACACACAAAAATGTTTTCTCAGCAAAAGTTGAAGATCAGGCAAATTACTCAGTTTACCATCTAGTACGGGTAGGTACAGAATACTTAAACTGATAGCTAACATTTACTTTTTATGTAGTTATCCTCTTCTGTCCCATTTTAATATGTAATTTTAAAACTTTATGCAGTATTTTGACGGGACCTTGAACTTTGCTCACCTTTTCTTATCAAATTTATTTTCTTTATTATAGCTGATTGAGAGTTTGACTTTCATAAAGTAAAAAGTCCCTTTTATATTGTCATATGTTTGATTTTTTGAGTATTTTATGCTTGTGGATGAATTTTCTCCCATACAGATTCCTCGAAATGAATAACATTCCCATACATTCACTTCGATAATTGCTTCCTTCAGGGAGAACTGCTCCATATTGCTGCAGTTTATTTGTACAAGATTTCTCAGTGTATTCCTAACAATGATCTTGGGTTGTCAATGACAGTCTCTGGATCAACGGTATTCTTATCTACAGAATTTGGCAAAAGAGTTATTCCTAATATATTAACTTTTGGAATACAAGGAAATACCTATTCTCTGGTCATGCAGTCTTAAATAAGAAATGAAATATATAAAACGTATAGCCTCTAAATCATCTTGGGGTTATGGATGATGGTGGTTTTTGTTTTCAAGATAAAGGCTATAACACATGTCAAAGTCAATGGTCCTGCTGTGGAAAAAGCTGTTACTATTTTTCACAAAAAAGAGAAAATTTGAAATGAGAGTAAGAAGTCATGCCAAGACCTTGGTTTTAGTCTCATTAAGATTGATGACAAAGAGGAGCTGGTATGTTCAATTTATTAAACCTGAGTAAATGCTTTCTGAGAAGTTTGTGTGTCTTAAGTTAAAATAATTGTTTAGGCTTTTCTCCCAAAGCCTTGGTCAATGTGGTTTGAAGCACTTATACACACTAGTGCAGATTTACCTTCAGAGGAGGGGACATGGGCATAACAGAGACCTGGAAGAACCACTGTTTTAAATCAAGGGAAACAGCTTGGCTGTGGGTGCCATGGAATGTTTCTCAGTCTTTTTATTATATGTGTTGCATCTTTAAATTTTAGTATACATCAGACTGTTCAGTATATAGCTTCTAAGGCAAAAGAAAAACCTGCCTTCAAAGATATGAGCAGTCTAAAAGAGAGAATTTCACATTGTACTGAATTTCCTTCTTACACCATCAGTGTTTGTCAGGGATCATACTTTTAAAGAAAGATTAGTCTTTCATTTTCATGGCCATGGAAAATATAGAATGAAAAATAAAAAGAAAGAATGTAGTTGGAATGATGCTTTGAAAATGAATTTTTGTATTATCTATTATCCAGAATAATAGACACAGCTTCTTTTTTCTAGTGGAGAAAATCTAGATCCCATTTGACATCATTTATAAGATTTGGGAATATAATAGATTCTGTAGATTTCCTTCCAATGATTCAATTTAAGCACTGAATTCCATTTATAATATTAAGTTCTAGCAATGTTAATTCTATTTGTGTCTTTTGAAGAATAAAGTAAAAACCCAACGTTTTCTTATTTATAAAATTCTATTATTGAAATAACAATATACACAAATCATTTTTTGCTATAAAAATAAATGAATTAAGCACTAGAATTCAGTCAAAGAAATAAAATACAGATACAGCTTACAAATAATTTTGGTCTTAAATCTTAGTCGTTATGATCAAATCCTAAATGGTATGAGTATTGTTCTACTCTCATGAAATTAATTTTACTTATAATCCATATTTTTTTAATAATTTATATTTCTGTTCTCTTCAGTTTTATTCCCGCCATTGAAGTTTCTGGATTTCAGAGTTTTAATGAAAGTGCATATTATCTTTGAACTCTGTATTTCCATGAACCATTCTAGTTCCTTTGAAACTTCTTGAACGTTTGGTAGTTGATTACAGCAAAAGCTAGTCTCTCATACTCTATTGCCTCTTTTGATGATAGCCTGATCTCAGTCTCTAAAACTGGAATACCGACACATGATACAAATTCTGTGACAGACTTTGTTATAGACAGCATTGCTCTCACACCAATGCCTTAGGATTTTCAATCTTATACTGCTTTATAGAGCCCAAAGTGTATTAAAGCAGTGACTTAAATCCACTGATATTTGAAGACAGAGATGGCTTTTATACATTTATGTATAGCACTAACATCTAGCAAAAAATGTGAATAAAAGAATTAATGAACATTTCATTTTAGTACTTCTTCAGAGACCAAGAAATGATAAAGTATATTTTTGACATGCTTTTATAATACCTTTGTGTTTTTCCTAGGCATTAAAAGATAAAGTATTATAATTTTCCTCATATATAATTTATTATAATGAGAAATATTGGAGTGGGGGAGAGAGAGAATAAATACAATTGCTTTTGCATTTAAGAAAGCAAATTAATTTATTGCTTCACATTTGCATCCATATGAAAATAGTTGAAATAAATAAATATACCAATTGGTATATTTATTATATAATTATTACAAATTAACAATATTTTCATATTAAAGATGTTTTAGACACTTTGCATGCATCATTTCAGTTTACAAAATCTTCAAAATGGTATGATTCCCATTTTATAGATAAGGAGAATGCTCAAGAATGTTTATTTGATTAAGTTAACATAACAAATAAATGACATAACATTAAAAAACTTATAGCTATAGTTTCTTCCTTTTCAATGCTGTATAATATTCCATCGATTGGATAGACTTTATACCATACACTAGAATATAAGAGTTTGGGTTGTTTCCAGTTTTTGTTGTTATGAATAGTCCTTTATTAAGCATTCTTAGACAAGTATCTATGCATGAGTTTTCCATGTGTTCTCTCTTTTTATCACAAATCACCCTCAGAGGATAACCACTGGGTAATAGGGTATATAAAAATTCAACTTTATGTGATAGTTTCAAATTATTTTTCAATAGAATTTGTGGAATCGTTCTTTGACCTCAACCATCTGACAAGTTTGATAGTCATTCTTACTTTTTTGCCAACTGAATTATTGTAAAATATACCTTTGTAGGCTTAGTTGCATTTTCTGATCTCTAGTGAACTTGTCAAATCTCTGGACTTATTGATTATATGTTTTACTTCATGTAAAATGTCTTTTGATTTGTGTCCATTTTTTTCTGTTGGATAATTTTAAAAATTAATTAAAAATGTCTTATTTGTTCTTAAATTACTGAAGATACTTACAGATATGAAGCTTTTTTTCATGTTCTTTAAAGTGTCTTCTGATAGAAATGTTAAGTTTAGTGCAGTCATATTTACCCATTTATTCTCCTATATGTAGAGTTTTTTTTTTTTTTAAGTTTGTTGTGTCTCTTGATATCTTTCATCCAGTTACAAAGACTTGGGTGATTCATTCATGGAGGACTTTCTACTTCCATTTCTTCTCTGCACAATAGAAAAATTAGTACCTGCTCTGTTTATCTTAAGGGGTGTTTGAAGATAAATGTGCCCAATATTTTATGAGAGTCCACTATAGATAGGTACAATGCTATCATTGATATTATATAAATAATACTAGTAGTTCTAATTTCCCCATGGATCTTTATTTGCTTAAAGATAGAATACAAATATTAGGTTGGATTACATAAAAGAGGAACCATTCATTCCTGGATATGGCAGGATAACTCAACACTATCTCGGAGTATATAAGTTTTCATTTCATAGTCTTCTATGAATCTGTGAATCAGTATTTTTTCAGTAACTGATTCACAGATTATAGGCCAAGAATAGAAAATATTCTTGGGGATTAGGAAACTTATTTAATTCCATTCAACATCACTTTCAAACAGGCAATCAAATGCAAATCTTGGAGCCCCAAATAATTAGACCCAAAGAGCATGATTTCTTCCCATGACTTTTAATTGAGGGTCCTTCTAAACACAGTAAAATACCATTTTTCTTTTGTACCTTTCTCTTGTATATTCTATGATACTAGTTGTATTGACAGGAGTGGTTAGAGGAAAGATTAAAAATAAAAAACTTTTTTTTGAAGTATATCTAATCCAGCCATCTCTTTAAGTGAAATTTGTAGCTGTTTACTTACTGGGTGTCAAAAACTAAAAAAAAAAACAAACCAAAAGAACCATTTTCAGATAAATTCTTTAGCAATCTTGAATCTTTAATGTGGTCAGCAATGTCATTTTTGCTGTTGTTACCCAAATCCACATAATTCCTCATAGTCCTCCCTCATTGGTAAGTCAGCATAGTTTTGTTGGTCAATGTCAGAAAACTAGTTTAGAAAATGAAGGAAAAAGTCATGTGATAATTAAACTTAAGTAACATGGGGAGCAATATGAGAACAATGGCTAATTAATATGCTGTTGATTGAGTACCCACACATATCATGCACTATTCAAGGCACTGAAGCTATAGAAATGAATAAACATGAAAAAATATCCTGTTAATTAAGGGATGGTAGTGGTGGTGGTAATGAATGATGACATTCCAAATACCAAATAAATTATGTAGCATGTTAAAAGATGAGAAATGCTATGGAGTAATATGCAGTCCCTTACTTCTTATATCACAAAGTACCTTTTTGTGTATGGAAGTAAGAAGAAGAAATTTCACGGAAATAGTTTGGTCAGGGGCAGCCTCTTTGAGACAGTGATGTTGGTAAAAAAACTTGAATGAGCAAGCAAAGTGGGCTACCTGATGAGATAGCATACCAGCAGTAAAAACAGCTGGTGTGAAGACCCCAGTGGGAATCCTGAATAAATACAATGCTTGAATAAAAAGCAAGAGAGCCTGTGATGCTGCAGCAATGAGCATGGGAGAGAGAAGTAGGTCAGAGAGTAGGTGAGAGCAAATAAGGCATGAGAGGCCATGGTAAGAAACTGGATTTTTTTCGTAGCATGTTGAGAAGCTTTGGAGGATTTTGAGCAAAGGAGTGACAGAAACAGGCTTCTTGTTTTAAAGTCTCACTCTGGATACTCTGTTGAGATTAGAGTGTGTGTGTGTGTGTGTGTGTGTGTGTGTGTGTGTGTGTGTGTGTGTGCATGTGTGGGTGTGTGTGCGTGTGTGTATGTGTGCGTGGTGGGGGTATGTGGTACAAATTAGGATGCAGGCAGTCTAGTTAAGAGTTTATGGGAGTCACCCAAGTGAGAGATGATGGTAGCTTGAGGAAGATTGGTAGAGTTGGTGCTGGTGAAAATACCCAGATTCTGAACATACTTTAGTTTGTATGAGAGACAAGGAAATCAGGGATGGTTCCAAGGTTTTGAGTCCAGAAATTATAAGAAGGATGTTGCCATTAACTCTAATGGGGAGTTTCTGGAGTTCGGTTTTAGATATGTTTGATAAATCTATTAAACATTTAGATATCTTTGGGGATGTCACATGAGCATTTTGCTTTCTACATGATTATGAAGTTCAAGTGAGAGGTGTGTGCTGGGAATGCAAATATAGCATGTATCAGTGTATAGACAGTGTTGATACCACGAAGCTGAAAGATTAGAGTTCAGATCATTAGGAAAGTGAAGGCCTGAGCCCTTGGACACCCAAAATAATTAAGATAATGCGATAAGAAATGAGGATAACCAGAAAACATTACTGCGAGAAGTCATTATAGAGATAGGAAGAAAACCATGAAAGAGCATAATGGGATACCTCAAAGAAGAGTGCTATTGAAATAAGCATAATATAAAAGATTGGTGACTTTACTGATAATTTTGTTACTTGAAAGTATTATTTACTATCAATCAGAATCATAAACACTTGGAGAAAATTTAAATTTATTTCTGTGTATTGCAGCCTAGCCCCATAATTGAAAATTCATGTTTCCTATTCTCATTGGTCAGTTTCAAAAAGTTTTAACCTTTGTTAGGTGTGAAAGATATTAGGCTCAGTGGGAAAAAGTACGCTCTCATTTTAAATGCAAATAAGTGCCTTCCATACTGAAGGGAGGGCTAGCATCAGAGACACATGCTTTATGCACATGAATCTGAGTCATTGGAAACTGGAAATATTTTTCTATCTAGTTATAATGTGTCACATAATGAATTTATTATATTTAATCAATCCCCACATGTTTCAAATGCTCAAGGGAAAAATATTAGAATGTACACATTGAATCCATGTATATATTGCATTCCATGCTATCTTTTCTACTCCTTCTCTGTCTCCAATTGTCCATGACAATCTTTCCATTAATTTTAGATTTTATTGCATTTTATAATTTTATAGCTACATATCTTTCACAAAATTTCTGTGTTCATTGAAATAATTACACATACGTATTGTAAACTTGTGCCTAAGAAATGATTTTCTAAAATTAATATATTCTCTGATACAGGGCTTTTCAACAGACTACACTTGATGAAACATGGGGCATATCATGTCAACAAGTATTAATACTGCTGTTTGTACCAGAGAGTTTTGCTTCATTTGTGAAAAGAACTATACCAGCCTTTATAATTAAAAGAAGAACTATCATCAAAGTCTTAATATTTTGATACCCCCCCAAAAAAACTTTGGGTATTCACTCAGATCGGCCTGATTTATGACAGATTATGATCTCTCAAAACATCCCTGAGCCAGGATAAAACAAGTAAAATTAAATAAATCAATATTTTTTTGAGACTTCTAGGACTAATAAATTAGAGAACATGAAACAAATTCATTTCAATTGAATGAAGTATATTATATTTATTTTTTCTTAATTATTTAATTATATTTATTTGACTAGGTAAGTAATACATTTCAACCTGTTCAAAATATAAAAAGTACAAAATGATGAATATATTCTCTTTTCCCATCTTGTCCCCTACTCACCTGAGTTCACTTCTCAGAGGCAAACATGTAACTAGTTTCATAGATATTATTCCAGAGATATTCTGGGAAAGTACAACCATATACATGCTATCTGCCAGACCAAATGCTAAACAACTATAAATGTTAGTCCTTCCTATTTTTTTTATTTAAAAAGATATATTTCAAATTGTTCCATCAGTACATAAAGAGCTGCCCTACTTTTTGTAAGCAGCTCTAAGTGTTACATTAATGATGTACCAACGTTTATTTAATGAATGTTATTTCATAGATATTTAGGATTGTCCCAGAATTTTTCAATTATAGAAAAATGTTTTAATGAATAGCCCTTAATATAGTATCATTTACCATAGAGTGTATCTATAAGCTAAATCTCTAGCAGTGTAATTTCAGTGTCACAAGCCATGTTCATTAAATTTTAATAGGTATTTAATGTTTAAATAGTCTCCAAATGGCACCCTTCAAGGGTGCCTGCTCCCTTACATATTTTCCACCACAGTGGTTTACCAATCTGTTTGGTTTTGCTAATAAAATTTTTACCACTGTATGCACACATGTTTCTGTCTGAAAACTGAGCTAGAAGAATTTGGACTGCCTTGCCAGGCCAAGGCCAGGCGTCCTGGCCAAGGTTCTTTCCAGCGAGAGACTGGACTGCTTATGGCTGGAGAAGGTGGGGGCATCATCAGGCTGCAAGTTTACATAAGAACAACTGGGCTGTAATCACTTTTAAAACTGCTGCCACGAAACAAATTCCTCTGGGAGGGTTGGAAGCTCCCTTCATGCTGGCATCTATGGGTTGGAAAGCACCTTGACATATTCCCTAGGCTCAGGGGACCCCTGCTACCTTGGGCGCATATTGTGTCTATTGTGCACGTGTTGGCCTCACAGTTTAAAAGGACCAGGCACAGGCACCAAACCAAGTTGTTTGGAGAAACCTGATTCTGGGAGCTGGCTCTTTGGGGATCAAGGCATATACCTAATTAAAAGCTCTCACTTACACATATGCACATTTTCCCTGTGAAGGCTGAGCTGGGAGAATTTGGACTTCCTTGCCATGGCTAAGCCCAGTGGCTCCGCCAAAGTTCCTCCCATGACAAATACCTGGACTTCTTGATGGCTGGAAAGTTGGAGACCACAACTGGCTAAAGGTCCAGATGAGGAATGACTGAACAGTGGTGTGGATTTGCTGAGCTTGGGTCACATGTTCATTCTTGAACTGGATACCGAAGCAAAAGGGATGTAGTGGAAGAAGCCGTAGTCTAGTCTCTTTACTTGATTGCAACCTCAAGGGAGGACGATCAAGCTGATATCAACAGTCTTATAACTCCAACAGGATAATTTTTACTCATTGTTGTAAGCCAGTATGCGTTTGGAGCATATATTCTGTAGCAATAGATGAGCAGAATATATTCTCTCGTTTGAGAAACCAAAAAAAGGAGAATTGAGTGAAGGGGTTATTCCATGTATAGACCTTGTGAAGAGCCAGGTCCATTGTCCTCCCTGGATCTCCTTGGAAACCAGGGGTTTGGGGTTTTTCAGGTAACCCTTTCTAGGATTTAGTAGCAGCCAAGTGCATCCCTCTGCTGGGACATCTGAGTATTACATCCGATGACCTCAGGTTGGACCAACCCTCAAACTTCCCTGAGAACTTCATAGGAACATTCCTGGGATCCAGAGTTCTCAGGGTTGGCAGTGATTCCTGAGGTCCTCTTCTCCTGACCGTGCTAGATCCTTGCTTGCTTAGCCCTAGGGACAGGGAGCTCTGTTCTGAGGAAGTCTGTTTTACCCTGCACAGCACTGATCACCTAAACCTCTGGTGTTGCACTACCTGGTCTCAGCTCTTTTCACAGAAGTGTCTGTGGTTTAGAGATTCCATGGCTCAGTATTCCAAGTGTAATGACAGACAGTTGTGGCAAATAACATGCAGTGTGATTCTACGTATGTGAATATTGAAAACATGCACAAGTGTTTGTGCCATTCGAGGGTTCTTATCTACATAGAAAGCTTGCTATGGGCATAAATTCACTGTGATTATGTGAGGAGGAAAGGGTGGGGAGGAGACAGAATAGGGGCAGAGATTTTATTGGGAGGAAAAAAACTAAACTTCTAAAGACAATATTAAGAGAATGAAAGATAAGAATAAGAGACTGAAAGACAATATTTACAAAACACATATCTGATAAAATACCAGTATTCAGAATATACAAAAAACTCTCATAACTCAATAAGAAAACAACCCAATAAAAGTAGGTAGAAGATTTTAACCAATACTTTATTATAGGAGATATATAATTGACAAAAAAGCAGATGAAAAGTGATTATCATTATTTATTCATTAGAGAAATACAAATTAAAACCATTAATTGATACCATACCTTTACTGAAATGATTTTTAAAACTGACAATCCTAAATTTTGGAAGGATGCAGGCAAATGGAATTTTCATGCACTGCTGATGGTACAGCCATTTTGCAAAACAGTTTGGTAACTTACCTACAAAGAAAACTAAGACTCAGAAGTTTGGACTTGCCAAAGAACACATCTTAGTTGTGGTGCACATCTTAAACTCAGATCTGATTCAAAATGCTATTCTCTTTCTAGTATATTATACTGTATTTCTCCTAAAATGAGAAATGAATACACAATTCATACAGAATAATGGCTTTAATTACTGTTGGTATAAATTCCCAGCCAAAATGTGCATTTCAGTGAATGAAATTTGTAGGATTACTTACTAAATCTGTCTGAATTGCAGAAATAGAGAATACAGAACTCTACTTCCTCATCCCAAGCACTGACACTTTCTTACTCCACCAGTCTGATCATAACCAATGGGTTTTGGCAGTCTTCATGTGAAAGGGGCAGGAGGAGAGGATCCAATGTACCTCATTCTGGTATACTCACTATTCCAGTCTCACCTCAGTCAGATGCTAGAATACTGATGCAGTCCATAAAACAGCAAAGCTATTCTGCAGTGAGAGAGAGAGAGAGGTTCTGGAACTTCCAAGAGTCTGAGTTTTTATAAAGAAAAATCATTATATTTGTCTCATTAGGTAGCAAGACAAGAAATTTTCCTCTTACAAATAAAGTGCAAGGATTTGGAACAATCATAAGCAGCAAACCTCATTTTCATTCTTGCACAGTTTCCATTCTTGGGTTCCTGCCAATCATTAACATAACATAAAAACATTTAGATGATGTGAAATAAGCATTCATTAATGTGGACATAATAAGATATATTAGTTGTACATTTTTCTTACTTCATAGAAACTATCCCTCTATCCCTTGGTGCCCCAGGCTTTCCTAAAAAATACTTTTATGAGAAATATAGGCACGAAGTTGAAAGCCTGCCTCTCTCCATGTATTCATTTACTAAACTTAAGCCCTTGTGTGTGTGTGTGTATGTGTGTGTGTCTACATTTGTATGTACATATACACCTATATATATATATATGCATATCTGCTTAAAAATGTATGTGTGTATTTTCCCCCTCAACCCCCCCACCCCCACTAAAAACTTTCAGGAATGTAAACCAGAATCTGTGATTACAGAACTTCTTAGTTTGTTTTTGTTCTGGAGACTTACATTTTGAGGAAGAGTTATGAGTCATCTTCCTGCGTCCAGGAATTACCAGTTTTTTTTACAGGACAATCCAATCCAATCTAAGAAAAGTAAAATAGTCAACTTTGAATAAACTGTCATAAGAGAGACATATTCTGTGAATAAAAATCTTTTTATGGTTCTAAAATGAAGTAATAATCTTGTTGATATTATTTTTATTAATGTGAATAACAAAAAGTATATAGATCAACTTTATCCTGATTCTATTCAAATGATAAAATAATGGAATCTCAGTTATTGGTGTTAAATTTAGAGGCATAAAGGAGAACCAAAAAAAACCTACTCTTAGTTTAGCTACGTTTATTCATACTTATGACTGAAATCTCTTAATTTCCTCTCAAAACTTTTGTCTGTAGCTCAAAGATGAGTTTGAGCAAAGTCTATTTTCTACTTTGAGTTTCAGGTGTGAAAGCTATGAGATTTCTACCAATGTTGTTTTATATTTATGCTCCGTAAGTGCCATGTATACTTCTTGCAAAATGGGCACTTTGAGGAAGTGGTCCTGCGGAAGCCCGCTGGCTAAGATGGAACAGTTCTAGAGAGGGGGAGTGAGGATTGAAAAAAAGAGAGAGAGAGAGAGACAAAAGGGAGGACTAACAGTAAATACTGTGCCCCGAGTTTATTAAGCACAGCATATTTATACCCTTGGAAATACATGAAAAGCAAAACCCACAGATATTCTAACAATTGCTGACATTTATATAAGTTCTCTCAAAACCTCCTTGTTCCTGTTTTCTGTCTTTTATTCTTTGGGGCAAGGAACGTTCAACTCTTTATATTAAGCCAAACTTCCTCTTTCAGTACAGAGCCCACCTGCTCTGCAAACTTCTAACTTGCTGGCAACTTTAACCCTGTATGTAGGGCATTCAGCAAGAATGGCTCCCAACATGGTCCTTACCCCATCAGATGAGATGTTTATATATAGTTGCCTGAAAATTACTTAATAAATATAAAAGTAACTGATATTTATCTCATACTCTATAATTTTAACATATTATCTCACTTGATCTTCCTAAATATCTTGGAAAGAAAATATAGCCAGTTTTCCTTTTGTTTTCTAAACCTTTGAAAAGATGATAAAAACTTAGTCCCTCTACCTAAAAAAAAAAAATACATATATGTTTAGACACAAAATTTGATCAACTAGACACAAGTTGACCAACTAGAGTAGTATTTATTTTCCTTTTCCAAACTTTTCTAACTTCTAACATTACAATTTTCAGTCAAGCACCAGTTTCCAAAGTTACTTAGGTCAGTTTTTATTTCCTCATCCCCTTTAATAGACTTGTGTCATACAACTGTACTACAGTTTTTTTGGCCCAGTCTGTGTAATGTGATGTTTGTCTTACTTTACATAAAAATTCATTATTTGTGATATGCCATTCTGTGGACTTTGACAAATATAGAGTCATATATTAAAACCCCAGTAGGGTACTGAATTTTTCCTTTGTCATATAAGTTTCCCTATGTATCTACTTTGTACTTAAGTACTTCTCCTTCCTCTAACCCCTGGCAATCTCTGATTTGTTTTCTATCTCTATGGGTTTTTTTTTTTTTTTTGCTGGGTTTTATAAGAATGGAATTATACAAGATGTAGTTTTTCATTTTTTCATTTAGTAAAGTGCACGTAAGATTTATCTATGCTATTATGTGACTCAAGAACTCATTTTTATAATTTTTTTTGTGGAAAACTACATAACATAGACTTTACCAATTTAACCATTTTAAAGTGTATAATTCAGTGGCTTTCAGTACATTAACAGTGTTGTACAAGTATCACCATTATTCATTTAAAGAATGTTTTTTATAACTTCCAAACAGAAACTGTTCTCATTAAACAGTAACTCCCATGCTCCCTCCTCCCAGCCCTAGTAACCACTATTCTTTTTCCTGTCACTTTGAATTTGCTTCTATTTTCTATTTCTATTGAATTCCAAGTAGTTCATATAACTGGAATCATACAATATTTTTTTCTGGCTTACTTAGTATGTTTTTAAGATTCACTATGTTGTAGCATGTATCAGAATTTCATTCCTTTTTGTGGATAAAAATATTCTATTTTCTGTATATCCTATGTTTTGTTTATCCATTCATGCAAATAAAATGTTGGACTGTTGATGGGCACTTGAGTTGTTTCCATCTTTTGGCTATTGTGAGTAATGCTGCTATGCATATTGGTTGAGTCCCTGCTTTTGATTTTTTGGGTATATACCTAGAAGTGGACTTGCTGGAGCCTATGGCAATTTCTATGTTTAATATTTTGGGCAACTGCCAAAGTAATTTTTTATAGTGGCTTCACCATTTTACATTCCGACTAGCAATGCACAAGAAGTCCAATTTTGCCACATTTTTGCCAACTTTTATTTTACTTTATTTTATGATTTTATTTTAATTTAATTTTAATAATAACCATCCTAATAGAGTTG
This sequence comes from Macroglossus sobrinus, assembly GCA_004027375.1. Classification (NCBI taxonomy): domain Eukaryota; kingdom Metazoa; phylum Chordata; class Mammalia; order Chiroptera; family Pteropodidae; genus Macroglossus; species Macroglossus sobrinus. Next base: position 45,919 of record PVKZ01001850.1, on the reverse strand, counting down.
AAGTGGTATCTCACTGTAGTTTTGAATTGTTTTTCTCTGATGACTATTGATGTTAACCATCATATTTTGTGCTTACTGTTAATTTAGTATGTTCTTTAGAAAGTGGATTTTTAAGTCCTTTGCTTATTTTCAAATTGGATTGCTTTGTTGCTGAGTCGTAGGACTACTTTGTATATTTTGGGTATTATCAGATACTGATTTGCAAATATTGACTCCCATTTGAATACTCTCTTTAGCATTTCTCGTAGATAAATGCTTATGTTAACAACCTCCCTCAGCTTTTGTTTAACTGAGAGTGGGTAAATTTCTTCTTTTTGAAAGATAATAAAACCAGATGTATAATTCTTCTGATTTACTTTTCTGTTCTGTTCTGTTTAATAAAATATAGCAGATGATTTATAGATAGCTTGAGACTATATAAGAGACTAAGAATATGTTAAAAACACAGAAAAGTGAAGAAGCCAACACAAAAGGAATTTTGAGATTCTTTCCTCATAAAATCTATGGCTTCCTGATTAGTTTTTCGTACTGGATTTTCGGGTTCTGGAGAAAAAACAGTTTTTTTTTTTTTTCCTTCAACATTTAACCATAAAACTTAGCAAAACATCCATAAACTAAGTAACAAAAGAAATAGGCTTGCTGCAGTTTTCTTTCAGCCTTTTAAATATATCATCCCAATGCTTTCTATCCATCAAGACTTATGACAATAAATTAACTAGCAATCTTATTGATAATTCCTTATGCATGATGCATTATTTCTCTCTTGCTGCTTTCGAGATTCTCCATTTGTTTGTGTAAGATGTTCAGGGAGCATTAAAGTGGAATAACTTAAATATCTGAAGAGCGATCATCATTTCACAGTTTCTAAATGCCTCCTAAGGAGAGAAGTTTAAAATATTAGAGTAATCTGTAAGTTTGTTTTATGCTAATTAAATTGTAATATAATAGTAGTCTATTTATGATAAATAAATATTTACAAAGGCCTTGTATTAAAGTGTTAATTTTTTTTCTTGTTAGGTATCAAAACTTTTTAAACAATTAAATGAAACGTGTGAGAGTTCTTTAGTGATCAGTCATATTGAAAGACTGTTTTTAAAAATTTTTTTTAATTGAAATAAGATTGACATATAATATATAAGTTTGAGGTATACAACATTTTGGTTTGATACATTTATATATTGCAAGATGATTACTACCATATTGTTTGCTAATGCCTTTATCACATCACATAATTTTTTTAGTATGTTGAGAACAATTAAGATTATAGCAAATTTGAGTTTATAATACAGTATTGTTGCCTATAATCACTAGCTTTAGCTAGATGAAACTAATTCAGTAGGAAAGGGAAGTGGGCTAAAAATTATTTATGTATTTTCCCACTTGATCATTATTAATACTACAACTCTTGAAATAGTATAAAAAATCAGATGTAATATGTATTCTCATCTAATGTTAAGTTTTGTTGTTGTGTACAGAAACCCTAGAATGGCTCCGAAACCAGAGTGAATATCTCTTTGGGGCTTTATAAGAACTAAATGAGAAACAAAGTAATTTGGAAGTGAAATAATTTTGATTCGATAATAATTTTTAAGAACATCCTCATTCTTTTGAGATGAAAAAACCATGAAGCAATAAGGCCTTGTTTGTGAGGTTGGTTCTGTGGGCTCTGACTAATAAATATTTTCTTTCCTAGGAGACCAGTGTGGCCCTCCTCTGCATTGCTGGGTGTCTTAACAGAGACCACTGCTACCACCAAAGCGTGGAAATGGTTTCTTGGTCAAACTGTTCTGACCTTTTGTTTTTCACATTTTTAAAGACAGAAAGGGATAGATTGATGGTGAGATTGTATTTCATTCTTTCTTTCTGGGTTATGAACAAATAGCAGACACCAGCTCAAAAAAGGGCTCAGCTGCAGATCTAAAACAGAAAAGGACACTTTTCTTGCTTATTTATTTTTTTTAACTAATCTTTTCTGGTGTGTGCCGCCTCAGCACACCTTTGTTTGTCATACCACACATGCCCCCGGTGCAGAAACTTTGTATTTATGTTCCCTCTTCATGCATTGTTCTTCTCTCAGATATAACCATGGTTAACCACTTCCCTTCCAGTATTTATTTATTTTTCATCTTCATAACGAGACCTGACCTGACGGTCCTATTTAAAATTGCATCCTACATGTCAGTTTCTCCCCCAGAAGCCCTCCTCTGTTCTCTTAGTTCTTCTTCCCTTGCTTTAATTTTTTTTTATAGCACTTGTCAGCTTTTTACATGCCATATCTTCTATATATTTATTTCTATCTGGCTCAAATCCTCTTGAAGCAAGGATTTTTCTCATTTTTGTTCAATGATATATCTGTTTTGAACTGGCATGCAGAGTTGAATAAGTGATAAAATGAATTTAAAAAAGTATTTTATTTTTGTAGTGTAGTATCCTCTTGAATACATGGATGGAGCTTGAGATAATTAGGCTAAGTGAAATACATTAGAAAAAATTGAAAACCATATGATTTCACTCATATGTGGGATATAAAACTGAAAGTAAATGAACAAAATCAATAAATAAAAACTCATAGACACAGACAACAACAATTTAGTGGTTACCAGAGGGAAGAGGCTGGAGGAGGAGAAGTAGAAAAGGGTAGAAGGGGGCAAATATATGGTGATGGAAAGAAATTTGACTTTGGGTGGTGAACACACAATGCAATATACATGTGACATGTTATTGAATTGTATACTTGAAATGTATGTAATTTTATTAACTAATGTCATCCAATAAATTTAATACACTAAAAAAAGTTTTTCTATTAGCTATTTTTTAAAAATGTAATTCCTGGTTCGAGAAATGTACAGACACTGTAGTACTAAAATATTTTTTGATGTTTTATTTATTAATGGGCATGTATAGACTGCATTATTTTTAGTTTTATGATTCTTTATTTCTCACTTGATGTAAGTTTCATATTTTTTGTCTCTAATGCACTTTCAGTGTTAATATCTTTGTGTATTTTTCGCTCCATGAAGAATATCATAAAGTTACTTGCAGTAAATCATACTTGGCTTGGCCTATCTTATAAGACAGAGGACAAAGAATGAAGTGGGAAAATGACTCTTCTCCTTCTCCTGGCCTGTAAGTTTCTACTATATAATTCAATTCCTTATTTCTTTTTCAATGTCTTTTGCTTAAAGAACTGGAGAAAATAGAGATGATTACCAGGGACAGAATTTAGATCCTGCTTTTGTTATTTCACATTATTTTATATTATCACTGTCAACAATTTTATAACTCATAAAGTCAGTTAGATATTTTGTAATTTGTATAGATGTACCTTTCAAATTAGATGCTCTGATTGATTAGTATTTCAGATAATAAATATAATATGGGGAAAGAATCTCATTACATGTGAGTTTTAGGATACCTCTAGTATTATATTGGGAGGAAGTACAGTATTGTTATCCCTTAGCCAAAGAATTAGGATCATTTTATGCTTTCAAGTGCATATTGTTAAATTGCTATCCAGAAACATTGCATTAGACAACTATGACAAAAATATTTTTGTATATAAATATATATATATATGCAAGCTGTTACATCATTCTGTGCCAATCTTAATATTTCAAAGTTTTGATAATTTTGATAGCTGATTATTTAATTATTTTCTCAGGTTATCTTTTTCTGTTGTTTAGTGAGGTTGGTTTTCCCATTAGATATACATGTTATACACACAAGCACGCACACATGCACATTCATATATAATATTCTAAACTTCATAAATAATTTCGGCTGATTTTTATATCTAATGTAATGTGTTCACAAGTAAAATATCTCTCCTCCAACTGTAGCTGTACATGCATAGCTGAGTGATTTTTATCATTCTGATCTGTACTTAAACGTAATTTTATAACCCAGGTCTAACGTCCTATCTTTTGTGCTATTGCTATAATTTTTCAGCCAGATCATTCTCTTCTTCTTTATGCAGGCATTTTTTTTTCACACTCAAATAATTATTGCATTTTGTGAAACTTATCTCTTACTTACATATCTTTCTCTTTTCTTCTATACATGTATGAGTTCTTTTGAAAGAGGGAGAGAGCCTTTACTTCCTTGAGTTCCCCCACAGTACCTGGTATAATGAATTTCACATAGTGTGTTCTTAAGTAATGCTATTTAATTTGAACACAGTGAGTATGGCCAGTGACTTGTGTTTTCTAAATTCGTCAGGGGTTTACCAGAACCAAGTCTGGATTTCCAAGGGAAATGTGGGTACGTAAATACACAGGCAATTTGTACTGATAACTGCACTAGGTCCTCTTCATGTGTGTGTGAGAAGGTTGTCTGTCCACCAACAAATCAGAAGAAGAATATGAAAGAAAAGCTATGAGGTTCAAATCTCAATAATATTCCAGATTCAGGAACTGCCTGCTTTTTATCTATTGTTATTTCATGTTATTCGTCAACCTTTTTTTTTCATGGCAGAAAATGATAAATGTGTCTCTAATAGAAGAACACAAGGTATGTGATTACAGGAAAAATATGGTATCCCAGGACACTGAGAAATTTCAAAGCTTCTTTGATTGTGTAAAAATTATACAACTGAGATAATAAACATACTATTTGATATGAACACTTAGTGGTTGGGTCTTTTTTATATTTCAAAATGTATTTATTCACTTAGAATTGTGACCCTGTGGAAACAAAACTTTAGAACAAATACAAACACAATGAGAAATATAAGTGCTAAATGATTTAGATTAACATACAAAACATGGCAAATATACAAAGAAATATCAATAGTAACACAAAGCAAAAAATAGAAAAGAATTTAATTAAAACGAATTTCTGAAATCGTGTATTTTTTAAGTTGCTTGCAAAAGTCTCTCTAGCAGGCTTTAAATGTCCATTTCACTTACATCTTTAATTACCTGCCTTTTGTTTTAGTAAAAAAAAGATGTATTATTTGTCAAAGGTTATTTTTGAATGGACTCTGGATCTATTCCCCTAATCGCCACTTTGCTTCAAGTTTTTATTATACTAATTACCCTCCTCATATACATGTAGTCACTTCCATTTAAAATGACTTACCTTCAAGATGTAAACATATCCATATATCTCTTTCTGTCTCGTTATACTCACGTCCTCTTCTACGCCCATAACCCCCTTAATAAGTTTCTCTTCGAAGTAAATGAAATTGAGTAAAAACCTATACTGGTTATGTATTTTCTCACTTTTCAATCATTACTCAGAACATTCTTACACATCTCTTTTCTTTATTGAGAATGCTTTTGTTTAAGACACTAAGATTAATTTGTTCATTTATTCATTCACATCTGTTTCTGTATTAGGTAATAAATTTAATTCATAAACCCAATTTATTTCAATGCTTATGTTATTTGACCTATCAACAGCATTTTACTGAATTACTTATTTAATTCTTAATTTATTATTATCATCTTTGGACACAGCATTATTTTGCTTTTAAAGTTTTGTCTTTCTTCATTTTCTTCCTACCACTCATCTTATTGTCCCAGTGTCCTGTATAAAAGTTTCTCTAATTTTTCCCTAATGTTTTCAGCTTGAAGGTTTCTTTGGAAAACATTCATTTCATTTAGGATGATATTTCATTTATTGACACAGGTGCAGTAGAGGGACATTTGTTCTACAAAATAAGAGACTGAACCTGGATTCAAACATCTTCTATTACTCTTCTAATATACTTGATATTATGTAAGTTATTTCGCATCTATGAATTTCAGTTTCCTAATTCATAAGATTAGGATGATAATAGCTATAACTCATAGTTGTTTGCAGATTAAATAGGATTGAAACTTTTAGAAGAATGACTAAACCAGAGTAAGTGTTCAATAGGTTTGGTATTGTTTTAGATGAGATAAAAAATTTTCAGTTCCTTGTAAACTGTAAAACACTATATGATTGAAAAATGTTCTTATTATATATTATGATGGTACAATGTAGAAATTTTGTGATTAAAATGTATGCTATTTGTACATATCACATTAACCTCTTTAATCTACCTTTCTTTTTATGTCTTTCACTTTTTTATTCTCATTTTTCATTCAATTATCTGCATTCTTTTCTTTCTTTGCTATCATCCTTTCTTTTACCTGTTCTATATGTCAGATTACAAGTGGCAAAAATAGGGTTTAATTCAGTGTGGGCATAATGAAAAAGCTTTTGGAAATGTGCTTGGTTATTACATGTAATTGAAGGATACTTTGAATAAACAAACCCTAAGAAATGTAGTGATACAGATTAGCCACAGGGAAAACTGGAGCTAAGAACTTGAACTCTTTCATCACCCTCTGTTGCTTTTCTCTGCTTCTTTCTTTGAGTATTGGATTTATTATTATTTTTTAATGAAGATGGATTTCTTCCTTTTGAACAAAATGTTAGAATTCAAATAAAATAGAATGTTCAATTCTTAGTTATTTTGTGTTTAACTACGTTTAGCTGAAATAATTAGAACATATTACTAAATTAGATAGGATAAAGATTAAAAATTTACAAGGAAGTAAGCATTGATTGTTGCTGAAATTTAAAAGTTTGATGTTATCTGGCTCTTAAAATCACACACCATTATATTTTTATTTTAATGTAAACTTTATTGATTGCCTACTGATACTTTGAAAGAACTAATTCACACAGAGTTGTCTATTTTTTTATTCTTCTACTGGTTCAGAAAAGGAAAAAAATTGGTATTAACATGAAGAAGGATGAATTATTAGTAATCTCTGCCTCAGTTGTTTTATTGGTAATATCTTTTATTCCAAGTCTAAGTGGTTCTTTGTTTTAGAAAACATACATTCAGGCACATGGTTTTTGATAAGCTGGGTGAACATTAATAGAATTGTTTATATTCTTTATGAATATAATTATCTCTAACAATCCTGTAATTGTATTCAATTTGATAAAAATGATAATTGGCTTAGTCATTAAGGTACAAACTGATTATTTTAATTTTTTTACATTCACCAGATAGGCAATGGTATGTCTGTAAGCTTTCAAATATAAAGATGTGTGATAAGACAATGATGGTTTGAACAAACATATGAAAGAAGAACATGGGCAATATGTTACCCTTGAGAAGGTACTTTTCGTATAGATATATTATCTAATTGTCTAAATCTTCATTTTATAGATCAAGAAACTCCAAACATGAACATATAACACAAACAGGGTCAGACAGTTCAGTTCCATTATTTTCTTTTTATTTGTTAGCATAATTTATGCAAAATATAAATTCAGAACAATTTAAATGATAATTTTAATCCATCAAAAAAATAAAATTGTTAGCATTTAGTAATTGCCTAGCTTCTTAGAATTATTTAATTTTTTCATGTATTTCTTTAATTTCTGTCCTATTTTTATGTAAGCAACTCCTATATATTAACTAAGATTATAGTTCTGATTGCATTAATTGCTTCAAGAAATAATTGTCAAACTGATAGCTAATTTTTTCTTCCTGAGTTTTATAGCTGTCCTTTTATACTTATAGAATTTATTGGTTGAACTTAAAAAAGGAATATTTTAAGTGGTAAGAGTACAAGTTTCAGGCATCTCATAACCCAGTCTCAGAAATCATGTAGATTCAATTATGCCATATTCCATTGTTTAATGCAAATCATAAAACCAGCCCAAGCAGAAAGGAAACAGATTATGCATTTTGGTGAAGGGAAAGCACAGACCCATAGCAGAGAGTATAAGGGAGTTATTTTTTGTTGCCAATGTACAACAGTCTACCTATGAACACAGTTCACATCTTTCCCACATTTGAAATACACTCCCCTGAAGTCCAGAATGTCATTATATACATCAAGTCAAGATGTGAATGAAGTTCCTTGACTGACGTTCATTGGGATCAGGTGCTCAGGCGCGGCCCCTCTCAGCCCAGTGATCTATAAATCTAAAAGCAGGTTCCCCAATACTTAAGAATGTGGAGACAAAGAGGATAGGTACTGGATTAAATATTAGCTCACATAAATATTAGGTATTTCAAAGGAAGACAGACTTTACTTGACCATTCTCAGTTGCTTTAGCGTATAATTTTTTTTGTTTTTAACTATTTTCCCAAGAACTTATATATATTCAAGAACACATCACTTTTCATATTTAAATTTTATATAAGGGATTTTTTTTCTGAGTCTGTTGATTTATAACTTTAAAATTAAAATATTAAATTACCCTCCATTCACAGAAGAAAGTTTTTGATTATCCAGTTTTTTCCTCTTGAATTATTAAGGGAATATATTTTCAAAAATGCACATGAGCATTGGGGTTTTTTAATTAATTAATTTTTTAAAAAATTTTATTTTATTAGTTTCAAGTATACAATACATTGGTTAGACATTTGTATAGTTTATAAAACAATCCCCTTAATTGCTTTTTCTCTTGTCTGGTTCTCCACCTAGCCAAGTGTGGCATAGGGAATGCAGTTAGCATTGAGGCGTTGGTGTTCTTTTAGGTCAGCAATAGTACCCAGGCATGCGTAATCACAATGCTATCTTCATGACTAACAAAAGTTTGAATTACTTATCTAAGAACATGCTAGAAAGTACTTTTTTTCCAGTTGATTGAAGATAAATATTTTTAATGGAATTTTACAAGAAAACAAATTTTATATAAAAGTCTGCTATTGTATTTCTAAGAGGACACAGTATAGTCAACAGTGAAGAATTTTTTACTGTATTTTTCTTCTTCAAATTAAGAAGATAAATTACTAATATTATCTTGATTTTTTTGTTCAAAAGAAATAGCTGTGTTGTGGTTTCTTTAAATTTTGTTTCAGTGCCAAACAGTTTTTGTTTTAAAGAGAAGGCAAGTAATTTCTAAAGACATTAAGGAGAGAGAGATGGTTTATTTCATTCTGTGATAGTGGCAACGTTTAGAAAATCATTAAGCTACATATAATGTTTTTTGAAATTAACTTTAACTTGATGTTTTATTTGTAGGAGGATAAATCTACTACAGGAAAATTCCAGTCATTTTATTTATATAATTTTGGGGTAGTTTTATTCAAAGATGAGAGAAAGTTCACAATCAGGTTTCTCATTCACACACGATTACTAAATAAAAAAAAAAAAAAGAAAAGAGATTAGAAGACTTAAAAACCAGACAAGAAGTTGATTCTTAGCTAATGATCTACGTGTTTGAAATAATCTACATTTGCCAGTGAATCTCTGAAAATTTCAGTTTCATAAAAAAGTTTTGCCCAAATGTAAAAATTATTTAAAATTTTTTTGTCTTATGTTGACTGACTTTATTATTAGATAGATTATCTACTCAAGGTCACAATATGGCTATTGAGGCTATGAATATTTTATTCCCATAGTTTAAAAAAATAAAAGGAATAATTCATAATTAATAGTTCCTGAAAACATCCAGCTTTCACCGAGATTGAGCAGTATACACTGAAACAACAATGGAGACCAGGGGAATGCAATGCATTGTTTGACTCTAATTGTTAGATATCTTTTGCACTTCACCAAGAAAAGTGAAAGGAGAGAGGAAATCTTTTCTCTCTCTGAACCCTAGCATGTGAAATAGGTTAGCCAATTAAATGCTTCTCCTGGGACTTGCCATTTCAGAAACATATTCATGAGTTCCAGGAGTACTATGTGAACGTCTTTGGGGGCCATTTACCCTGTTCTACAACCCTCAGTTCCTTGTGGGAAAAATTTTGAAACTCAGCTCTTTAGTCTGCTTCTCTCCCTGTGAAAATTGTATGTATGTATGTATATATGTATGTATGTATGTATGTATGTATGTATGTATGTATATGTATTTATTTATTTTATTTTTTAAAATTTTATTTTATTTTTAGTTTCAAGTATATAGTACATTGGTTAGACATTTATATAGTTTATAAAACAATTCCCCTCATTGCTCTTTCCTCTGGTTCTCCACCTAGCCGTTAATGTTAACTGCACTCCCTATGCCATACTCCCCATCCCCATGACCATCTATCAACTACTAATTTGTACTTCTTTATCCCTTCTCCCCTTTATCTCAGTCCCATAACCTGCCTCCTCTCTGGCCATTGCCTGATTGTCCTCTACATTTGTGAGTCTGTTTTTGATTAGTTTGTTCTTTTTGTTCCTTAGATTCCGCATATAAGTGAAATCATGTGGTATTTATATTTCTCTGTCTGATTTATTTCACTCAGCATAATAGCCTCTAGGTCCCTCGGTGTCATTTCAAATGGTAGAATTTCATTTTTTTAATGGCAGAGTAATGCTCCATTTTTTTATATGAACCATAATTTATCTAATTGTCTGTTGATTGGGCATTTAAGTTGCTTCCACATCTTGGTTTTTAAAATTATGCTGTCATGAACACAGGGGTGCATAGATTATTCTTCAAATTTTTTTTTAGATAAATACCTAGAAGTGCAATTGCTGTGTCAAAAGGTATATCTATTTTTAATTTTTGAGGAGCCTCCAAACTGTTTTCCATAGTAGTGATAACAATTTGCAATCCCATCAACAGTGTATGAGAGTTCCCTTTCCTCCACATCCTCACCAACATCTGTTGTTCTTTGATTTATTGATGATAGCCATTCTGACAGGTGTGAGGTGACATCACATTGTGGTTTTAATTCACATTTCTCTGATGATTAGTGACCTTGAGCATCTTTTCATAACTCTTTTGGCCATCTGTATTTCTTCTTTGGAAAAATGTCTGTTCAGGTCTTCTGCCCAGTTTTTAATTGGATTGTTTGTTTTTGTGTTGTTGAGTTATATGAGTTTTTTTTTTAAAATGTACTCTTGGATATTAACCTCTTACCAGACGTATCATAAACAAATATCTTCTTCCATTCAGTCGGTTGTCTTTTCATTTTGTTGATGGTTTCCTTTGCTGTACAAAAACTCCTTAGTTTGATGTAGTCCCATTTGTTTACTTATTCTTTTGTTTCCCTTGCCCTAGGAGATATATCCAAAAAGAAATTACGGTTAACATATTCTCTGTGCATGTTATTTGAACACAATTCTTTCGCTGGAAGTTGAGACATGGTGAGCTTATCTCTAATGACACTCTTGCTCTAGAAACTAAGTGCTTGGCATGTAGGAGGGTAATAGCACTAGGTTGATTGTTTATATTAGCACTTAATTTCTCTGCAGTCACTTTAATGGGATGTTAATAGCAGCTGTATTGGAGATATAATACAGACACAATTTAGAACTGGAATTGTCCTAACAGATTGTGCCAAATATACTTTATTTCTTTCATTCTTTTTTATCTTTATATGTAGTACATATTCTTTAACCAAATTTAAGATTATAATTATATTAAATTTCAAGAACATATTTTTAAAAGTTCTTTCTTTTAACAAATATTTATTGAGAAATTTCTTTTTACCAGGTACTCTTTTTAGGGTTTGAGGATATATAAATGGGCAAAACTACTGTCCACATGGAGTGGCATTATAGTGGAAAAAAGACAGTGAATGAGTAAATTGTACATGTAATGGGTGATCATAAGTGCTAGTGAGAAAAATAAAACCATCAAAGTGTCAAAGGAGGGGTTGCATGTTTAAATAAAGTAGTCAGAGAAGATTTTGGTTAATCCACATTTCATTCTATTTTTGCTTTGATAATCAAATAAATGACCTAAATTTTCACATTATCTGAGATAACTGTAATTCTCCATCTTTGCTGTTATAAAATGCTGCCTTCTTGACAGTATTATTATTCTTTATTAATAAAATACATGATAGGTTGATAGGACTGTAATTTCTGCATAAGAAATTAAAAGAATTTACTAAAGTTAATTAAGCTGTAGAAAAGCAAAACATTGATAATATCCTACCTTTTTGTTGTTTTTGTTTCTTTGTGACATAAAGGCCAAGACTAAGGAAAAGTAATAGTGATAGTTAATGTTTTTCTTCATAATTTCAAAAGTGAATTAGAGCCCATCTAAAGAAGATTTATACAGAGTGAGATAATGGCACTTATCTAAAACCAAATATCCTAAAATAGCCTTCAAACTATATATATGACATTAAAAATTAAACACACAAATTCACACAAATTTAGCATGACTAGGAGTCAGAAAACACTAAAAATTAAAATTACCAATAAATAGAAAAATAACAACCAATTCTTAATGTAGCTATTTCAAACCTCTAGAGATTTCATAGAAACTGGCGACTACCCCAGAAAGAGGAAACTACATTGTTTGAAATACCTGAAAATGAGCTTTGCTAGATCAGGTGCTGGGTAGGAAAGGACTTAAATCTTAAGAGTCAAAGCAACACTTTGGGAAGAAAAAAAATAGAAAAGAAGAAGCACACCTGGACCTGTGCAGTGAAGGGAAAAAGAAGCAAGTATATGTGTGTGAAGAAGGTAGAGGTTAGGATGTGTTAGACTGACATTTAAAAAACACCTCTTTCCTTTCTCCAAAATCAATTTAAGAGGCTGCATTGCACCATCTTGACAGAAGAGGGCACTCTTGACCTAGAGACCCAACAAAGTACCCAACTATCATCCTAGACCATGAAAAGTATTTTTCACCTATTTGAAGATACCATAGGAAGAACACAGAAAAGATCAATCAAAACATTTAAATTGATGAAAATTCCCCCATGTTGGTTTCAAAACCAATAATGAAACTAATAAACGAACACATCATTCTAAATTAATTGAAATATCCAAAATGAAACAAAAATTGGACACAAATCAAAAATCAGAAGTTATAGAGCAAACTAAAGTAGAAAGAAATGTGACAATTTTTCCTTTTAATTTTTACTCATCTATTAGAATAGATAATTTTGTCATCTAAATAATAAAAGTTATAATTATTAGCTTTTTCCTAGGAACATTTTAGTCTCTTTTAATATTAGTTTTCTTATATAAATATTTATTAAATTCATTTTTTATTATCATGTAATTTTTTTCTAAAAACACACAAATTACTTTTAAAACATACAAAATACTGTTAAATCACTTCATATCTCGATAAATTATCACTTCTTGGGTTTTACCTGTATCTAGTATATCAAATGACATACCTGAGTCCTTTTGACCAACAAATCCTTTCTAGTTTTTTCTCTTTATTTGTGTTTTCACCTAAATGGTATTCATCTGTCTACTCTATTATGTAATTTATGCTAAATGAACCATTTATAAAATGTTTCAAGTATTACATTTCTGATAATTATAGACCAAAAAAAGACTTCAAAAATTGGATTAATAAAATAGAAAATGTTCCAATCAGATGGTCAAGATCACACTGAACTTGGGAAATAAAGGTAGAAACTAAGAATGTGGCCCTGAAGGTTGAAAAACAGTAAACTAAAATCATTTAAAAAAAATTTAATACATTGATAAACCATTAGGAAGATTGACCAGGTGGGAAAAAAATAAAGAGCAAGTCAGAATTAAAAAGGCATAGCTACAGACTCCACAGTTATTAAAAGGAAATAACATTTGTCAAAAGATAATTGACCGTTACTCTAGTTTTTTCTCTTATACTCTCTATTCTGTTTCATTAAATTATTATATCTACCCTTATGCTAATACCATACTGTCTAGGGTTAATCTATAATGATGTTCCTCTTTCATTTCTGATGCTGTAATTGTGTCCTCTTTTACTTGGTTAGGGTGGCTAGAATTATACCTTCTTTTATTGATATTTTGAAGAACCTGGCTTTGGTTTCATTGATTTTTCTCTTTTGCTTTCTGTTTTCAATTTTATTTAGGTTTTCTCTAATTTTCATTATATCGTTTCTTCTGTTTGTGTTAAGTGTAAATTTCTCTTTTTATTCTAGGTTCTAAAAATGCAAGCTAGAATTTTTGTTTTTATCTTTCTATTATATGCAGATAATGTTCTAAATTTTGTCTGTAAGCACTGCTTTTGCTGCACTTCACAAATTTTGATGTTTTATTTTTAGTCGAAATATATTTTTCTTTCTCTTCAGACTTTTTCTTTGATGTTTCTATAAAAATATTGTTTAATTTTCAATTATTTGGAGATTTTTAAGCTCTCTTTTATTATTGATTTCTATATTAATTCTAGTATAGTCTATAAAAATACTTTGTATAATTTCTATTCTTTTTAAAAAAATTAATTTTTATTTTTTAAGGTTGTTAAGTTGATTTTTATGGCTCTCAGAGTGGTTTATCTTGATGAATACTCTATGCAAGTTGAGAAAAATATGTATACTATTGTTGGATGAATTATTTTATAAATGTCAATCATGTCTAGTTGAATAATAATGTTGTCATGTCAATTATATCCTCAGATTTTCTGTTTGCTAAATCTATCACTTACTCTTAGAAATGTGTTAGTCTTCAACAATAATAGTTAATTTAGTTAATCTAGTTTTCTATGCAGTGTTATCAGTTTTGCCTTTTGTATTTTATATTCTACACTTAGGTACAGACACTAAGAATTTTTACATCTTCTTAGATACTTGATGCCTTTGTTATTTTTGGGTGACTCTTTATCTGTGATATGTTCCTTGTTTTGTTAGAATCTGTAATGGTAGGGTTATATGACTATATAATAAAAATAAATATGGTAGTTGTAAAATTTACTAAAAATATTCTGAAACATTTTTATCAAATTTTTGTTAATTAAAAATAGAAACAAGTGTATCGTTTTTGCAGGATCTTTACATTTAAGTCACACTTTCATTTTAATACTTCTTAACTGTATTCACTAACAACTGTAATTTAATAGAAGCAATTTTTAGTTTTGATTGCAGATGGCTGAGTTTACTATTGAGAGTTGCCTTAAAAGTAGAAAAGGAGGAAATTCGATTGTAGTAAACATTTACAATTTTCCAAATGGTTTACTATAAAACTTTTGGATTCTAATTGATTATATGCCTTTCACAAACACTTTTTTTTCTTTGTTCACTTTCAAAATTATGATTGTCAGAAAAGTGAAAAAAAAAAGAGATACTCATTTGAGTTACCTGAGTTATAACTTAAACATTATTTTGTGCTTTTCTATCTGGTACAGAAAGAATAGAAGTTACAAGAAATAGGATAAATCTCACACTATTTATTCACTGAACTCACATTTATTGAGTTATCATTTGTGGCCAGTTACTGTGTTAGTCTCAGGATTACAAAGATAATTAAGCATAGTCCATCAAGACACATGTAGTTTACAAAGGAGCAAGACACAGATAATACAGTTTAGAGATTTAACACGACAGTAAAGGTGGGCCTCAGCTGTGTTAAGAGGATGTCAAGTAGGCCTCACACAAACATGGGCTGTGGAGTGTGTTCTGAAATAGTTGTCTGCAATAGTAAGATTTAACCAATGAAAGAGAATAAAAAATATATTAGGCAAGACATAGCATGTTAAAAGATACACTATTTAAAAATATGTATACATAATTCAATTCTACAGTGGTGAGAAGGAGGTGTAAAAGCTAAGCGGGAACCCTGAGGTCCTGAGTAAGCCCAATGACGAGAGACAGGGTTAGATGAGAAGCAGTGTCCTAGTAAAGGTCTAAACAGATTGCGACATTTGACCTCTGCCTTCCAACTCTTCATTAAGAGATCTCTGTTTAAATCCTCCAAACGAAAGGTTACTGCTATAGCAACCACCAGAGGAAATTCTCTGGGCTGAAGGAGAGACAGCTGAAAGCAAATTATGCTCTAGACTGGGTAAAGGTGAGCCCAAGACCAAGGAGCCTGACCAGTGGTAGAGCTCACATGTGTCCCATGGGGACTGTCCCCCACATACACAAGCAAGCACAACCTCTGCACATGTGCAGGTGCAGGAAACTCCTGAGCTTAACTCTGGCAGTGTATACTTGATGGCTGAGAAGTTTCTAGCTCCCTGCAGGAGACCCACATCCTCTGCTGGGCTGTCACTCAGTCTCAGAAAGTCCTGGCTGGTTTAAGGAAGCCAACAGGACCCCATTCTGTGGGAGCAACAGGTAAGTCTTTCCTCCAAATGTGGCTGGGAGCCCCTTCGCTCTCTGAGCAGGCTCAGCAATGCTGCCTACATGCCATTTCCTGATGAATACTCAAAAGGCCAGAATCCAGCTGTGTTGCCATAGCAGAGAAGTGATCCCAGCTCTTGGAATAAATGTTTTGAGAACACCACAGACCTGGTCCTTCTTTTTGTTCACCTAGACCAGAAAAATGATCAGCACTGCTTTCTCTCACTCTAGACCTAGCAAACATATCCTTTTCAACCTCAGCTTAAGACCCAAACCTATTTCCTCAGAGGTAATGGTCTCAGAGGTGTCAATGCCATTCGCTGGTGCTGGTCACTGAGCTGAGTTGGGTAGGCTGTCAAACCTAGAATTTGTCTCTGAGCTGGAGACTGGAGCTGGAATTAAGACTGGGGAGCTGGACGCCTTGCCATTGCTTCCCTTTTGGTTTCCTCTGGTGGCCCCAGCACTTTCTTTGCCCATAAAGCCTTAAAGATTAAGTTCTTTCTGTCTCAGTGATTTTTGTATGTTCTATACAATAAAAACAACAACAGGATAAAATAATTGTTGGTTCTCAGGAACTATGAGGAATTGAAAAACGAGATGGTATAACTCCTACACTCAGGAAGTACTTACAAAAGAAATGTGACCAATAAAATTGAATGTATACAAAAACCGAATATATGTATAATAGAAGCATAAATAAAAATATCACTGTGAATGTAAGTGGGTGTGTGCAGCAGGTGTCTGTTCACACCTCTAGATGTATAGCAAACACTATCACTAGCAAGGTTGTGGTGGACTCTGTGGCTTCCAGGGCATGGGTAGCTCAGCTTATGACATCAACATGGTCAGAGGTGCTGTTTTCTATTTGGCTGATATAATGGCCTAAATTATGTGTGAATTGCTTAATGGAAAGGTTTGAAATCAACTATTTCTATAAACATTTTTTTTTGACAACAGAAATACTACAGAAAATAAAATGGGGAACTTTTCATAGTAATAAAGTGAGTAAGACACTAGCAGAGACAATGAGATTGTTGTAGATATTCACAAATATTTTAGAAAAGAGGAAGAGAGATTAGGCTTTTATACAGAACATACAAAATTTACCTGTGCATATATAAATAGAAGAGATTCTGGAAGCTTAGGGATTATGTCGATATTAAAATTAAATCACCTTTTTATTAGAAAAAATATTAATATCCATGAATTAATGGATATTGATTATATTTATAAACAGAATAATACAAATATTAAATTTAGTGTTAGAAAATGGATTTGACAGAACAAATTTAAATCTACGATTTTGAGTTAGTGATTGAAAAAGACTTTACAAATCTATTGAAAATATTAAATATCTTATTCCATTAAGGAATTATTAAAAAAATTTTAATGTTTCATTAAACATATGAGTTCTATTTGTTAGATATTTTGAATTTTCTTGTGTATATAACATTTTGTATGTTTTCATACTGGTTTTAGAACTAATATTAAAATATAAAAATAATATAAAGAAGACTAATTCATTTTTCTTTTATTTTTCTGGTCAAAAGTGATTTGTTTTGACAGTAGTTTGTCTTGTTAATTAACATTTCAATTATAGAAACAAAAAATTGTGTTTTACAAACTTGAAATTTCCTGTACTCAGAGATAAGGTTTAATGGAAATTAATATAAAAAATACTATTTACTCTACTAAATATTTGTATTTAATGCTGTATTTAATTTTAAGCTCTTTGATTTTATTTTCTATTTTTGAATAATATATTTGTCAAAATTCCTTTAGCCTAGCAGAAGTGAGAGTGTACCAGATACAAAATCAACTATAGATTCAATGAGAAAGAAAGGAAAAATACAAGACCAAGTTTCTAAAAGCTCTGGCTGGAAAGTCAGCTTAAAATCTAGCTACATTTTAGGAAACCCTCTAACCCAAGGTTGTAGAAATTGGCATTTTAATGCTTAAATATGTGAAAATTTGGGAAACGTCTTTAAAATTTTTAAATGTTATAAAGGAATAGGGTGTGACTTTATAAGTTCAGAGTAAAATTGCAAAGTGTGCTATTCTCTAATAAATGATGGGTTAATTTTTACAAAACTTTGAATTATTATGGTAGAATGCAATAAAGTGAAAAATCTAGTTTATGATAGAGTTCAATATAAATTCTATTGATATTTCAATTGCATATAGTCTTATTGGGAAATTTAGTTACTTGCTGATGCTTATATGAAAAATAATCTTAATTATTGAAATATATTTGTTATAGTACTTAGAATTTATAGACCTAACTACACATTAATATCTAAGTGCTCAGAGATCAAAGAATTTTTGTGGAATTTTCTGTTTGCTTTTTTTACTCATGAAATATTTCAAGGGTTTCAGTAGGTTTACATTGAGGTATATTGAAAATAGTGTAAACATTGCAATATTTAATTAATTCATTTTTTACTGATGTATTTAGCAAAAATTCTAACTTAGAACCTTTATTTCTGTCCTGAGACAGACTTAGGAAACAAGAAATGATGTAGGCTTGTCTTTTTTTGTCTAAACAGAACTGAAAAGAATAGATTCTGAGATTGAGTCAAAGTCTTCTTTACCTGGAGACTTCAAGAGCTAAATCAATGTCATCAGAGATTCAGACTAATTTGTTTTATATATGGCAGAGTGGATTCATGTTAGTCATTTGAAAGCTGTCCTTTAGTGTTTTAAAACCCCAGATTTGGGTAGGATAAATCCTAAATTCTGAGATTAGACTCCTCATTCTAAACATGTCTAAATATTAAATAATCTCTACCACTGGTGCCAACTCAGTTTCGAAGAAAATGCCAATTTGATTCTTGATTTCTTCTCTCATCTTTTCCTTTTATTCTCTTGAAGTTCAGACATTTATGAAGCCCTGATAGCCCCTCTCCTAGATATACTATTATTCCTATTAATCAATATTATTATTATTTACTACATTTTATATTCCCATTCCTCATTAGAACCCTTGTCATTTTTCTCCCGAACTGTCAGTGGTACTTTGTTTCTTTATGATCTTCCTTGCTTTTTTTAAATGTCAAATTCATTTCTTCACAGTGGCCAGTTATATATGTAAGGTCAAATCAGTCAAAGTCAGATCCTTTACGCAACCTAATTAGCTTTTGTTGCCTATGGAATAAGAGTAAAGCTGCTTAAAGAGACAAGATTGTTCTTTATTCCTGCTATCTTTCTAGTTTCATTTCCTCTCATTGCTTTCCTAACATTTTATGGATAGACTGCATGTTCTGTATTTAATTTCATGTTTTTTTTTTATTGTCTGATTTTCCTATAACTTACATCATTAACTCTTGGTAAATCTTTAGGACTCAAATCAGATACTATCTCTTAAAATAAAACAGTTCTTAACCTCCATTCAACCCATGACAAAGATTTGATTTTGTGGTTTTCTTTCAAGTTGCACCTCCCTACCACTACCCCTTCCACAATTATTTATCATTATCTCTCTATATTTTTAATAAACTAGACAAGTGGATTATAGTACCTCTGTGTCTTCAGTTCCTAGCAGAGACCTTGTTGCAATCTAGACTCTTAAGAATTGTCAGCTTAATAAATAAATTAATGAATTATTTAGGTATTTTTACATTTTAAACTATATAGCCTGAAATTATCAGCATGGGTTTTTTTTGTAATCTGGAGAAAAAATGAGGTATTATACACATTCACACATCATGAGCACCATCTTAAAGATTCAGGAAGTCACTGTCAGTATCTAGATTAAAGGAGGGGCCAATGTTGCTATTGTACTTCATGCATCTGAGGACAGAATGGAAATTTAAATAAAAGTGGTTTCTAAAATATGTCTAAAATGTACATCATAAAGGGTCTCTCTTTGATTTTTAGAGCCTGATTTAGGATCAAGATGTTTGTTTTCCATATAACTTTATATGCATGCTTCAAAAAGGTATAGACTCAGGGAATCCCTGATTAAATAATTTAAAAAGTGGCATGATCGAACTTGTATTTAAGGAATATTAAGTAACAATGGAACTAAAAGAGACAGACAATAGTTTTTAATGGTTAATGGAGGAAAAAGGGGGAGAGGGGAGGTATAAGGGTAAAGGGGTTCAAATATATAGTGATGGAAGTAGATTTGACCTTGGGCAATGAACACAATGCAATATACCGATGATGTATTATTAAATTGTGTACTTAAAACCTGTGTAATTTTATTAACAACCAATGCTACTCTAATAAATTAAAAAAAGAGAGAGAGATAGGAAGACCAAGGAACTCATATCCCAGACAAGAAAAATAACATGAGGATGGAGAATAGAAGAAATTGGAAAATTTTTGTTAAGTAGTCTTCTAAAAACTTAGAAGACTGATTGTATTGAATCTGAATCAGCTGTCTCTTCTTCATTCAATGCTTCACTTGGACTTTCTTTTCTGACATTCAAGTAAACTTGAAGGCACTTCATTTAGCCCCATTTAAGCACTGATGTAAATTTCATAATTCTAGTTTTTAAAGTGCATAGTTATTTCTTTTTCTTTATTTTACTCAGTTACATGCATTCCCGATCATCTGAATATTTATTTTCCTTATAAATACATCATTAAAATACAAAGATCTTTGAGGTTGCTTCAATTTCCAAGTTTGCTTTTATTTTTTCAACTTTTGATTAGTTGTTCTAATTATGAATAACCATATTTTATAAACATGTGACACTGCCACTAAACTTGGATTAGAACAAAAATATTATAAATACTGCTGCTGTTGTTGGTTTTTGAAGCTTTGCTTTTACAAAATCTCTTGTAAAACTTCTGCAGGAAGTTTGACAAAGAAAATGAAGCCAGCATAACTGTTTGCCTTGAAAATATGATCCAATCAAAAAATGGGCAGAAGACCTGAACAGACACTTCTCTCTAGAGGACATACAAATGGCCAACGAATATTTGAAAAGATGCTCAACATCGCTAGCTATTAGGGAGATGCAAAAGAAAATCACAATAAGATATTATCTCACACCTTTTAGAATAGCTATAATCAACAGAACAAGTAAAAAATGTTGGAGAGGATGTGGAGGAAATGGAACCCTCATACACTGCTCATGGGACTGTGAATTGGTATAGCCATTATGAAAAACACTATGGAAGTTCCTCAAAAAACTAGAAATTGATCTACCATATGATCCAGTAATCCCTCTTCTTGGGTATTTACCCCAAAGACTTGAAAATCCATATCCAAAAAGATATTTGCACACTGATGTTCATAGCAGCATTATTTACGGTGGACAGGACATGGAAGCAACCGAAGTGTCCTACGATAGATGATTGGCTAAAGAAGCAGTGGTACATATATACAATGGAATATTATTCAACCATAAGAAGAGATGAAATACTGCCATTTGCGATAACCTGGATGAAACTTGAGATAATCATGCTATACGAGATAAGCCAGACAGAAAAAGTTGAAAACGATATGATATCACTCATATGTGAGATATAAACCTAAAAGCAACAAATGAACAGGACAAACAGAGACTCATGGATGTGGAAAATAAACTAGTGGTTACCAGAGGGTAAGGGATGGAAAGGAGGTGGGAGGTAGATGAGGAAAAGGAGTCAAATGTAGGGGAATAGTAGGAAGGTGAAGTGGGTAAAGGGGATCAAATATGGTAGCTGCAGGAAATCAGACTTTGGGTGATAAACACACAATAGAATATATAGATGTGAAATAATAATATACACCTGAAAATTATATAATTGTATAAACCGATGTTACCCCCATAAACTTAATTAAAAAAAATATCTTTTGTTTTAAGCTTTCCTGTGGAAGACAAAACACAGTGTTGTGTCATCCACTGTTGACATCGTTATATAGTGTGACCTATGGACATAATTCTTGTCATATTTTCTTCATTCACGGTGTAACATCTGCACAACTTCACAGGACATCAGCACTTATAAGGGCAAAGTACAGAAGAAACAATGAAAAACAATTTTGCACATAGTTTCATTTCATGAATGCTGTTTAATTTTAAGACATTGTTTCTTTCAGTTAAGGCTAAAAAAGAGACATGATCATGCTTAATCACTAAAAGAAAAAAAGAAAATAAGTAAAAAGCTATTGCACTATATATATTAAATGTAAGAAAAGAACATGGAAGAAAAGGAATCAAAACAGACTCATGACAGAAAAGCTTTGGGGTATTTCATTGTGTATTTTATAGACGGTGCATGCTACTTTCTTTTACAATTTAAATCCTCAATGATAGTTTCAAAGAGTGGAGCTGTTTTCAGGGAAGACAGAGAAAAAGCCAAGTACCATGTAATTTTGTATTTTGTCCCTTCTCCATTGGCATTAAGCAGTTTGAATAGTTCAACCTTGTTCCTTTTCTTTATGTGTACAGTGTTTCACTAAGAGTGTAAAAAATTTTAAAAAGCTATCATTCTATTCCTTCCTTTTGTCAAACTTTAGTATTGAAATGAGGAGGTAAGTAACTGGTAACACCCCAAGGCTGAATATTGAATATCGAGAATTATCCATGACAGGGTACTTATTGTGTGCAGTGTGCAACAAATCTTTCAGCAGACAACCTCTCATGCTTTGAATTTCAACTGCCCATGACATTAGACTGAGATATTATTAGCTTTGTGGGCTGACATTTAGTATTAGCACAATATGCCATGTTTTCACACTTTCTATTTGAAAAACATCCTATGTATCAGTGAAACTTTTCACCTAATGATGCATTTCTTTGAATTTTAGTTTTAGTTTTAGAAAAGCCATAGGGCCTTTGGTTCAGAAATGCCTTGGGATTTCACACTGTTTACATGGATGAAAGCTGATCATTCAGATATCAGCAGTGCAACCCTACTGAGCTCCCTCTTCATCCTCTATGTCGCAAGTTTTTGGTGTTTTGATAGTGGACCTTGGATCTTTGGGTTTGGTGGCACTGAATCTATAAATCCAATATTGTCATAAAAATTATGAATCATGCTGAGATTAAAAGGCCTGTTACACAGGCCTGTTCCCAGACTCACTGAGGAACTTGGTTTTGGTTTTGGGGCTGACTTGTATTGCAGGGCGCCTGACCTCCCCTTCCTTAGGTTGAGGGTGCAGACTGCACCTCAGAACACATGCTTGCAACTCCCAGTACACAGGTGTGCTTTGAGAAGCCTTGGAAGTGAGCAAAGGGAGATGTGGGACCTAACTGGGGTGTGGGTGGGGGGCAGGCCATAAGAAAGAGAACTTGATTCATGAAAAGAGCTTTTGAGAAAATAATTGGTGATTAGAAAAGAAGCAGGTAGAGAATCCAGGTTGGGCTAAGCCGGCATGAGGAACCCTAATGGAACTGGGAGGGAGGGGAATCCATTGGCCAAAAGCTCCATTTTCATTCTGAAGTCAAAGGGGATCTAAATAGAAAATGGGAGGTTGAATCTTAGGCAACAGGAAGGAAAGAGATGATTTCTAATTAGAGCCTTTGCTCACTTTTTATATTATTTATCTCCAACTCCAAATTTCTAAGACTATTTTGTGCCTTTTATGAAATTTGATAGAATTAAAGAAATCGTGATTTTGAGTGTAGGGAAACCAAGATACATTTTACTTTTCTTTCACTTTTGTAGTATTGATTTTCATGGCCCCTCCCTGAGCCATGTGATATTTGTGGTAACTTCTGTCCTTTCAACAGTTCACATCACAGGAATTTTTCTTTCCCAGGAAGCTGAAATGGAAAGGCAGCCCTCATAAATAAGCACACATCCTGGGCTTAAAAAAAAAAAAAAAGAATGGAGTGATATATGGTGTTGAATGCTATTAAAGGTTCAATTAAATGAGAAATAAAAGGGTCCATTTAGTGAAGTGAGATCACTTATGACCAAAAAGAGTGCTGATGCCTTCTTCATTGGGGCAGCAGCCAGGTTGTAAGGCTTGAGAGTACTTTTCCTTTATTGAGCGTGGTAGAGAGTGAGGACAGTAGGTAAACTAGTAAGAAGGACCCTGCTGAAAAAGCAATTGTAAGTGGAAGGAGTGGATGGATAAAAATACAGATGAAATTGGCCTTATGAGAGAAGAAAATAAAAACACATCTTTCTAACAGAAGAGAAGAAAAAAATACATGACTAGGGAGAAAGCTGAGAGATTCATAGTCTGATAATCTGGTAGCTTTTTTATTTACCTGTCATGTGGGTCATCTTCTGAAAATAAGAGAGGATGTGAAAAAGTCAGAGATTTGTTAAGAAAGAGTCAGAGATTTGTTAACTTGATAAAAATAAATTCAGAGAGTGTGAGAGTGATGACTTGAAAAAAGTAACAGGGCTCTTAGCAGTGTTAAAGCAATTTCATGTTGGTGACAATAAATTTGTATTGCAATACATCTGACCTGTTCTTAGACTCTGACCGAGAGAAACAGATAATAATTCCATATATAGGATAATGATTTTGTTTAGCATTGGGACTAAAAGAAGTTCAAGGGAGTTAGTGTACTGGCAGATGTGAAAGATGGAATAAAGCCAGACATGAAGAAAGGTGAAAGAAAAAGCAGACAGACAGATTAGAACAAAGCAGTTGGAGACAGGGCTGGAGAGGCTAATGAGATCAAACCATTTTCATTTTGGAAGGACGTGAATGAGCAAGCTAGAAAAGTACCAAAAGTCATGGCATACAAAAGCAACACTTTTACTCTCTGATAGGTATTTTGTGGGGAAGGCAAATTATATTTTAGCAGTTACATAAGAACTTCCTTTGTAGTTTTTGCACATGCTTTAACAAAATATTGTAAATCGTTATTAGATCTTTTTTTTAATCTAACATCTTGCCTGGAGTGTCTTAAATGAAATTATCCACTATATAATTTTATTAATTCCAATTTGCCACAATTTTACATTGTTTGAAATCTACGATTCTACAAATTTATTTTCAAATTTATTGTTAAAGTCAGGGAGCATGATTGCTTTTACTTATTTTCTTCTCTCAAGAAGTTAAAAATGTGTCATTTAAAAATATTATTTTCAACTATCAACTCAGAATGTATTAAATAACATTTTGGGAAAATAATTTTTGTAAAAATATGATAATATACTTATTTTCTCAATAAAGGTATGAAGTATAAACCCAGTTATCCCTTTTGTTTTGTTTGTCTTGGTATTTTCTTGTATTTTTCCAACTGTCTAGCCTCTTTCCTCTAATTAATTTATTAAATTAGCCATTATTTTCTTATTTTTTTGAAATGTTGAATCAATAGGTGAATTCATTATTTAGTTTTGATACATACTAACAAACTACTTTCCAGAAAGGAAAGATTTAGATGAACCAGAAGCACATGTAGATGAATGCCTGTTTTTTGCACATGTCTCACTCTCTGTGTTTACATTTGGTTTATAAATATTTACTATTTTAGAGGTGGAAATGTAGTGTATCACTAATATGTTGATTTACAGTACTTTGATTAATGATGAAATAAAAGTTTTTTAATGTGCTTGTTGGTGATAAAAATCCTTACATTAGTAATAATAATGATGTTTCTGTAATTTAAATTGTTTTCTTTGTGTGTTACTAGAAAGTTATAATTATTTAGTAGTACTTTGTTTTAATCCTTTGTTAGTTTTATTGTCTCATGGTTTACTTTTAAAATTTTGGTTTATGTGAAATTTAATATATGTTGTGAAATTAGTGATCTAAGTCTAATGCTTCAATTTACATCTGATTCTATCACTTTTAAACTTTTTTTAGATTATGCTTATTCCATTATTTATTCTCAGTAACAATAGCTATCTTTTACCTCCTCTGGTACAAAAAAAAGGTTTAATTGTCCCAAATATTTAAATAGTAACATTCTTATATTCCCAATATACCCAAAATGTTTGAATGTTTATGCTTAGGAAATAATTACAGATATAGAAAAGGTCTAAAGTATACAATTATTTGTTGTTTAATATTTTTAAATACCCAAAATTTTATCATTATGTAGCTTTTAACATATTCTTTACTTTTCAATAAAATAAAAAATGCAAACCTGTCAAAATTCTACAAGTAACTACTGCAAACATTACATATAAATCTATTAGTTTTTTTACATATCAAAAATATTTGTTATATTAAACAATTAGTGGTGTTCTATGGTACAGATGTATTGAAAATTATTCTACAACTTTCTTATTTGTGAATGCTTCCATTGATAATTTTTTTCCAATCAAACTCTTAGGGAAAACAACAACAACAAAAAACTGCTGCATAAGTCTCAATATTTAAAAAATATTTTATAGGATAAATTGTTTAAAATAAAATTACTGGTAAAGATCTGCATTTTGTTTTAATAAATATTGATAAATAGTTTGTGCTTACAATCACTTGCTAATTCAAAAAGTGTCAGTTGTTTAAATTATTTAGCATTTTCATAGATGAAAGTTGTTCTATTTCAAATTGCAGTTTTTTATACATTAATGAGATGAAAGATTTAATAAATTAGATTTTATAAATCACCTTTTTATTTCTTTTGTTAATTTTTGATGGTTCATTGGCATTGTCTCATTAATTTGGATGATTTACATGCGTGTGTGTGTGTGTGTGTGTGAACATGTGTGAGTGTGTGTGTGTGTGTGTATAAGTAAATATAATGATTAGGTAGAAAAAAAGTGGTAAGTGGACAGATTACAAATGTAGAATTTATCCACTTCTTGGGAGAGATGAGTTTTCTCTGTATTAACAACAGAATCCTCTGAATAATGCATTATTTCAGTATAAGATAAACTAAATATCCATCAAATTTGAAGTAAGAAGCATTAATAATACATTTAAATTTTCATTTTTTTATTAATATATGTGTGTTTTAATCATTGTTTACACATTATTGACAGTATTCGTTATACAGAGAATGCAGAGAAGAAAATGTATATACTTCTTAATCCACTCCTTTCAAAAACTGATTCAGAGAGGATATCAAATGTATAACCTATTAAAGGAGAGTAAAATTGTTTTTCTGAATTCTCCAAACAATGCAGTTTGAAGAGATATTTAGACTCACATTTTCCCCTTTCCTATTTCTTAATATTATACCTAAATGTTTGGTTATACACCAGAATGAATGCATTATTCATTGTTTGATATAATGCTATCATTAGTTAACTCTGTTCCTTACATTTCTGTTGCATAGACATTAGCAATGCAAAGATATTGTAAACAAGCAAAAGGTTACCCAAACAGAACTGAAATTTTCCTCATCTTGACAGAAATCAAGAACACCTGAGATGACCAGAGTAATGTCATATCAAGTGAACAGCAAGTAAACTACCTGAAACTGAAATTTTTCATATCTTCTTACCTTCAAGACAGAAAAAATGACTTGTTAAGAAAAAAAAGTGCTATATTATATATATTATTAGCCAGATCTTGATTCTTAGGTTTAGAAGATTATGTCTTGAAAAATCATTATAAAATTTCAAGATTACTCTAATGAATTCTGGTCAGTACCCTCCTTAACTATTTTAGAACATTACCATGAAATAATGTGCCTCTTAAATAATCCTTCACTATGTTTATTTCCTCCAAAATATTATTGATCCATATTACAAAAAAATTTCATTGCTTGTAAGAACTATGGAGACTACATGAATTCTATTGCTTCTTTTCCATGTTACTTTTTAATTATTTTAAAATAATTCTTTCTTAATGTTAGCCTTTAATTTAGATCAGTTCTACTCAGTCCCACAAATAATGTTTGAATTTTTATTATTGGCCTGCTCTGGAGTTATGATATCTATAAAGATAAAGGAACAATAATCATTTAGCTTTAAAGAACTAAAAGAATTTGTTAGAGCAAAGAGAAATTATATAAAAATCTTAAGAAGATTTTAGAGGTAAAACTTATAAGACTTCGTGATTAATTAGATTTTGGAGGTCACAAGTGGAAAAAGAATAGAATATTACAAAAAGTTTTCTAGCATAAGTAATTGAATGGTTAGTCATCTTACTAGTCATCAATAAGAAAAATAATGACTGATCTAGTAAAAGTCATCGTATATGATATTTGAATTGTTTTTGACAGCTCAGAAGAGAATGGCCATAGTGAAACTGGATTTAAAAGGCTGGTGTCTGGGGGAGATTGGAAAAGGTTGTGAGAGTAAAGGTTGTGAGGTAAAATTGCAGATTGAGACAATGTGGGTGAAAAGTCTATCATTGAGAAAGCAGCACCTAAGCAGGGGAAGACCAAAGAAAAGTACATATGAGTACATGTCTAGAGAGAAGGAGAAAATAAACTGTCAAATTAAGAATAGTGGTCTAGCAAAGTGCAAGTAGAAAATTATAGCCTCAGATTCAGCAATTGAGATTTTTGATTAGGGAGAAAGGCATACAAGGTACAACTAAAAGTTAAGGGACTGTAAGAACTGTAGTGTGGGATAAAATTAGTCCAAAAAAAATTTTTACAATTTTGGATAAAAAAAAACAACTTAAGAAAAAATGGCAATTAGAAGCAAGACAAGAGATTATACTGAATTTTGAGAGGGTTGATCCCCTGTGTAGACTAATATGACAAAGTTTATAGAAAGAGATGATGAAGATACCAGCAAAAAGGATAAATTTTTTCTTAGAGGATAAATATTTTAGAGGAGACTGGGGAGTGTGGTGTAAAGAGGAAATATGAAAGGTTTTGACTTGGGCCACAGAAAAATTGTTCATCCTCTGAAACCAAAGGAAGGTAATGACATTGAGGTATAAATACATAAATAACTATTGGTGTTGGCAAGTTAAGGGAATTCATGGCGACTTCATTGGTAAAATCAGAGAAATGTCTATCTTGATGTTTGAATAGAGGAACTTTGGGCAAAAGTCGACCAAATTTCAGAAGATTGGAAATGCTAGTGTTTAGCCACCTCATTGTTACATCTTAAAACCTGGAAGTAAAGTTTAAATCTTCATACTTTCTCATTTTAACACTTTCAAATAATCACAAAGCATAATGTGTTCAAACCAACATGATTCTCTCCTCTTTGATTGAGGTCCATCTGTTTTCTTCAAGATTATTGCAGCAGACTCCCAAAGAGTCTTGTTCTAATCTTCCACTCTAGGCCTTTTTCAGTCTTCATGTTTCAACCAAAATGATAATGGATTTTTAAAATTAGTCCCCGCAAAGATTTCCTATTTTTCTTAAAATTAAAGAAAAATAGTTGTATAGTCCTACAGAATACAACTCTTGTCCATCTATCCACTTCCACTTTCTTGTTGGCTCTCTGAGTTCGGGTTGTATAAACACCAAGGCTGGTAATATCTAGGAGTCTTTATAGATGTTGCCTCTCTGAGTGGAAGACCCCTCCAATGTTTCTCATGCTTTAATTCTTACTTTCCTACAACTTTAAGTTCAATGTCCTTTTGTACAGAAACATTTCCCATCCTCATAGGTCTAAGTTAAAACTTGGAGAAGATACCATATTTCTCTGGTAAAATTTATGACAATTATTATCTCAACAAAAAATGTATTTTATTTCCATCTTGGCTGTAAAGTTGATTGATTAATAAATGAATATAAATGTTCACATGGAATTTAGAGTTCAATATTTTTACTTATATGGCATCTTTTTATTCAATAACTTTTTCTCCAGGTGTATTTAGTTTTAAGGTTTACTAGCAGAGAGAGAACATTTTAAGATTATGTAGAGTTAATAATTTGTGGAACACTAGGCAAAGTTTGCTCAAAGATGCTGTTGAGGATGTTTCTGTGATATACCCTGAGCAAAACCCAATATTTATTTATGATAAAAAAATCTCTTATTCATTATAGCATCCATTCATAACATCAAAACAGGACTAGAGGAGAAATTATTTAACTTATTAAAGAACATTTATCCAAACCCCCCTCTACAGCTGACATCATAATGGTGAAGAACTAGAAGCTTTCCTGCTAATATTAAGAACAGGCAAGGAAGTTCATTCTCACCTCTCCTTTTTTACATTACGCTGGAAGCCCTAGCTAATACAATAAGGCAAGAAAATGAAAAAAAAATAGATATACTAATTGATAAAGAATAAGTAAAATTGTCTTTGTTGGCAGGTGACATGACAAAAAATATCCTGAAACTAATAAGTGATTACAGCAGGGTTGTAGGATGCAGGTTAATATACAAAGGTCAATTGTTTTCCTATATATCTGCAAAAAACAAGTGGAATTTGAAATTAAAACACAATGCCACCTATGTTATCAACCTTAAAAACAAAATACTTAGATATAAATCTCACAAAATGTGTATAATTCTTATACAAGGAAAACTGCAAAACTGATGAATGATATCAAAGAACTAAATAAATGGAGAGACATTACATCTTCATAGATAGGAAGACTCAATATTATTGATACATTAACTCTTTCTGACTTGATCTATAGATTCAATGTGATTCCAATCAAAATATGTGTTATTTTATAGATACTAACAAACTGATTCTAAAGTATATATGAAGAAGCAAAAGACTCAGAATAGCCAACACAATTTTGAAGAACATAGAGGACTGATTCTACTCAACTTCACGACATACTATAAAGCTACAGTAATCAAGACAAAATGATACTGGTGAAAGAATAGATAACTGGATCAATAGAATAAAATAGCTCAGAAATAGATCTAAAAGTTCAATAAAATCTATCACACAGGACAGGATCATGGTTAAACCTCATACAAAATATAGATTGTAAAAAATAAGTCATGATTTGACTAAAAAGAGAAGACGACATTAGATTTGATACTTATAGAATATGATATACATACTAGAAAAAGATGGCCATAAAGCAGAAGAAAACTATTATATAGTATTTCAAAATGAGCTGCAGAAAATTCAAAAGTATATAAACTATAAAAGACATAGTAAAACAGACTTAGGAAAGCTCAGAAACGAGAAGGCCAGAAATAAAAGGCATACAAGAGTGCTGAAAGAACTCTGAAAAAAATTAGGAATTAGAGAAAGAAATATTTCAGAAAGAGATTACATGAAAAACATTGTAAATAAGACAGAAGATAAAAGAGGGAAGTGAAAAAAATCAAACAGAAATGAAGAAGTAATTAAAAATTATTTGAAAGTAATAGTTATATATGAGTCAAAGATGATCCAAAAAAATATAGAACGAAAAAATAGTCAAATATTAAAAACTACAATTCAAGAAATCTTTTCTCAAATAAAATTTAAACCTATATATTAAACATACACTTTATATAACTGGGACAATCAACCCAGAATGGCCAACATTAAACCATATTCTAATAAAAACATTGGATTTTAGAGAAAATATGTTTTGAGCACCCAGGCAAAAATATCGTTAATTATAAGAGAATAAAATTCAAGCTGGCCTCAGACTTGTTTGACAAACATTATAGGCCAGAAGATAATAAAATAACACGTTTAAGATAGGGAAAAAACTGTTAGCTAAAGATTTTCTAGATTGCCAAACTGACCATCTCAAATAAAAGCTACATACACACTATTAAAATGTGCTAGAACTCAGGGAATATTGTTCCTATGAGTTCTTCCTCAGTCTCAAAGAAAGACTGGAAAAGCTTTAGTAGGATTACTGATAGACATTGAGTATGTGTAACAACAGAATTAAAACTAAATTATGGGAATAGGATGACAGAATAGTATATAATTATTATATGTCTGACGGTTAAAAATAGAGGGAGAAAAAAAGTATATAAAATTTATAATTATAGGTAATTATTGAGAATCAAAATATCTTTAAAACAGTGCTAGGGAAAGTGAGAGAGAGGAAAAGAAAAAGTTACTAGTTAATTTAATTATTGCTCACAATACAAAGTTAATGAATATCTATGAAATAGGTTGTATACAAAAATATTTAAAAGGCATCCATTAGAAAAAAATATAAGGATACTTAAATAAGAAAATAAACACTAAAAAAAGAGAGCAAACAGTGCATGATGAAAGATTTTATCTATATGTGTATACGTGAATTACATATATTTCAAAAAGTTACTGAGATGTTTACTGAAGACTAACCATTTCTCCAGTTCTCCAACATTGACTGAGCGTTCAATAATTCAATTCAATTCTCACACTAATCATTTAAAGTTAGCTCAGACCCCACAAGTTAAAGGCTCAGTCCCATGAGACTGCCTTCATTTCAGACTCCAGTTACAAGTCCCAGGAGCCACCTGTACTTGGGAATGACTGGCTATAAATTCAGAATTTTTCACAACTTCCTCCCTAGGTTTGATAATTCACTATGATGACTCACAAAACTTTTGGAAAACATTTAACATATGTTTACCAGTTTATTATAAAAGATACAACTCAGGAACAACCAAATGGATGCCATACATAGGACAAGGATATGGAAACAATCTAAATGTCTGTCAGCACATGAATAGATAAAATGTGGCATGAACATATAATGACACATTATTTAACTATGAAAAAGAAGGAAATACTGTCATTTGTGACAACATGAATGGACCTGGAGAATATGCTAAGTCAAATAAGTCAGACACAGAAGCACAGATACTGCATGATCCCAGTTTTATGAGGAATCTAAAATAGTCAAACTCATAGAACCAGAGTTTAGAATACTGGTTACCAGAGACTTAGGGAGGGATGTTTGGGGAGGTGTTGGGCAAAGTGTAAAAAGTTTCAATTATGTAAGATGTATAAGTTCTGGGGATATACTGCAAAATGTAGTTTATAGTTAATATTGCTGTTTTGTTTACTTAGAATTTGCTAAGAGGGTAGGGTTAAGTCCTGTTTCCACAGAAAAAGAAAATATTAAAAAAAATAAAGGTGGTGGAACTTTCTAAAGTGATGGTTAGTTTATGGGCTTAACTGTGTTGATTGTTTCATGGGTGTATTCTTATCATTAAACTCTTCAATTTGTATACATTAAATATGTACAGCTCTTTGTATGTCAATCATACCACAACAAAGTGTTTTTTAAAAAACAACTAAATTTCTTTCATACATGTAAGACTTCTCAGATTTCCTGTTAGTTATACTATATTTTGGTAATTTATATTTTCTAAGACTTTTCTATTTTACATAGATAATAAAATTTGTTAATAACAAGTTTTTATTGTCTAATGCCTTTAAGAATTTAAAAGTGTTCCTATTTCTTTCTAAATATAAAATATTTGTGCCTTTTGTTTTTTCTTTAACAATTTCATAATGGGTTTATCAATTTTAATATGTCTTTTTTAATTAAAAAAAACCTGTGGCTTTGTTGATTCCCTCTTGTAATTTTTGTTTTTGTCATTAAACACTACTCTTCATTGTTTTTTCCATATACTTTATTTTGATTTAATTTGTTCTTCAGTTTTAACTTCTAATGCATGCTCATGTGTTGATATTCTGCTTTCTTCTTTCTAATGTACATATTTAAGACAATCAAGTTTACAACACAGACATTTGATATGTTATATTTTCATTGTAATTCATATAAAATTATGCATTGTGGTTTTTTAACCTGTTCTTATGTTTTTATCAAAATATTACTGGATTAAAATTATAAAAACAATTTTTTTAATGATTTTTATTTACTGTACACTATGGTTAGATACTTTGTGATGATGAAACATTTTTATCAATTAAAATATGGCTAATGTAACCAAGGAATCGGTTTTTAAATTTTATTTATTTTTAATGAATTAAAATTAATATAACTTTTGTATTGCAATTTTCTACTGGATTGTGTTACATGAAATACATTTTCTTTTTACTTTCATCTTTTCTTTATGCTTATATTAAAGGTTTGTCTCAGAAAGATTAATGGATTTAAAAAATGTGATCTACACACACACACACACACACACACACACACACACACACATACACACACACATATATAAAATGAAATAACATACAGCCTTAAAAGAAAAGAAAAGCTTGTCATGTGCGACAACATGGATGAACCTGGAGGACATATTTTATATTTGAACTAAAGATTATTCTATTTACATTTAATGTAATTATTATTTGAGTCTGTCATTTAATATTTTCTTCTATTTGAAACTACTAATATATATTGTATTTTCTTTTTATCTCCTACAGAATTAAATACTTTTTATTTTTTTACTTCTCTGTATCAGAGGTTGTTAATTCAATATACCTTAACTATACTTTCACTAGTCCTCTATATTTTACATTTTTTTTTTACTTGTTACATTTAACAAATTAGTGCTTTTACCAATTCTCAAACAACGGAAATAGCTTAATACCCTCCTTTTTTCCTTACTGCTTGTTACCCATTTGCTTCTTTTCAAAGATGTTTTTAACCGGAATCTTGATCATTACTATTTTATCTAATCATAGACATTTAGATATATCCACCAAATTTTATTTCCTTCAACTCTTCTTTCCATTCTGCATATCCAAGCTTTTATCTAGCTAAGTTTTTCTTCTGTTCAAAAATAAATCCTTTAATATTTCCTTTGGTGAGACTTGGTAACAACCTTTCTCATTTTTTATTTACTTCTTAAAGATGACTTTCTTTTCCCATCATATTAGGATATTATGAGTAGCTATAAATTCTAGTTTAGCCATCTCTCCCAGGACACTAGAGTCTGCTATTACAAGCAATAATCACAGATATATATATATATATATAATGCATGCATTAAATATATTATTAATATTATTCAATAATATATTTATGTTATATTTTTATTTATTAATATTATACTATTATTTTTAAATATATAAATATATATTATAGAGTTATATACAGAGTTATATCATGTAAAATAAATTCCAACTGCTACATATTTTGAGTAGTTTTTATCTTTAGTCATATATATATCAAAGAAAGTCTTCTATAGAATTTTCAATTTACTTTGTTATTTTTGTTGTTCCTTTATATTGTCTGAACATAGATTTTATTAAAGTGTAAATGCCAGAAGAATCAATCATATTTAACCATATATTAAGGGTATGATGTATAGCATTATTTAAATGAATACATAAAAATAAATGTCTGTAGAAATAGTAGACATAAATATCTTCAATATAAAGAGAGCAATAGTGAACCTCAAATTATTTGGCTTTGTCAAGAAATGACTTCATTGTGTTAATTCTCTAAACTGAGTAATAGAAAAAGTAGAGCAAGAATATTATTAATTTACTTTATGAAAAATATTATAAATAAAAACACAATAATTTCTAATAAATAGAAATGCACACACTGACATAAATATATTTAGTTTACAAAAAGTAATTAAATATAATTAATAGACATACACATGTAGCACGCCACCATGAGCAATTGTAATTAAAGATACAAATATTAGTTCTAATTCCAGAGACAGGAGTAAGGCTTTAAATACCATTTTTCTAGACTTAAGAAAACTAAAGATTTAGGTTTGAATCTGAACTCAATTTTCCATAGGCTCCATGGAAGTGAATATCCTCAAGAATGATGAATAATAAGCATTCTCCTTTTTATTGACACAAGATAAAGAATGATTTAAAAATTATATTTTATACAATATAGATATTTTGAATTTAAAAATTTGTTTTTTTAGTGTACCAGTGTTGTTTATCCTGTGGCTTAAAGTCTTCTTTTTCTGCCCTCCATGTTAGTTAGGTGGCAGTTTTGAATATTACCTTTTCTTGTGCTACATAGTTTGACTTGGATTTGTCATTTACACCTATATTTTTGGTAAAACATAGACAACTAGTTATGACTGGAAGATGAATTAATGAATGATATTTAATATTTCAATCTCAGCCATGATGATATAGTTCAATATTGTATATGTTTTATCTTTCCAAGAAACATTTATTTTGTCAGAAGAAATCTGTGTATTAAATTACTTATTTAAAAGAATAAAATTGAATGCAAGAACTAGGGCAGAGAAATAAGTATGTTATTTTTGGAATGATAGACTTTGTGCCAGGTATGTAGTAGTATCTCAGAATAATTACTGACTAATATCATGAAATACCTATTGATAATGGGATTGAGATTCTTAGAGTTATTTTCCATGATAATACAAGTGAAATAATGTGAATATTAAGAAAATAAGTATTTCATGCCAAGACTTAGCAACCTAGTTCTGAAAGTAAAATTTAAGATACTTAAGAAGCAAAAATTTGCAGTGTTTGTAATTGAAATGGAAACAAATTAACTGCATGGGTGGATAAGCCTCTGTCCCTCCTCTCCACCCCATATCTTTTAGAATATGAAAAAAATTTCTCAGAAGCACTTGAAAATGGGCCATCTAAATGACACACTTAGAAGTCTATTTGTCCTCTCAGTTGGAGCCCAAAGTCTCCTATATTCTGGAGGTGTGTGATGAGATATACTGATTTCAAAATAGCCAAAGTGTGAGAATTTCCTGTTCAAACCTTAAGTCACACATTAATGAGATATTTACTTTTTCCACTCTTGCTTCACTCTGAGCCTTCACAGGTCAGTCTGTGAAGGTCACAGATATTGTTTATTCTGGCCCTGAATTTTATGGTTTTAAATTTCGCCTTTTATTACCCAGCTACAGCAGGCCTCTTTTATGAGAGTCACCTGCCCTCCCTACTAAAGGATGCATGACTTTCTGGCTGACAGAAGGTATGTGTCACTACTCTTCTGTCTTTCTACTAGCCCATCTCATATAGTGGGAGATTACAAAGTCTATGTGTGATGAAGCTGAAGTAATATTCACCCAAATCAGAGTGGAATATTGCTGTTTTCATTAGAATAATTCAGAATAAAAATAACTATAAAATATTAAATGTACTGAAAGATTTCTTAAAGTATTCAAATTATTGCTTGTAGAAAATTAGTCAAGTGCAAGCACACATGCATATTTGGGTTTATAAATCAATATACTTTAAAGTGAAACCCACGAATATCATAACAAGAAATAAAGTTTTGGATTTTATAATTAGTACAAGGTGTTTTGTTATATAATAATATGTTAATTTATATTTTGCCCAACCTTTATAAATAGATTTATTGTATAGTGAAAGCCAAACACAACTCCTTATACATTTACATAGATTGAATAAAAGCAGTTTGATTTTTAATAAATATCAGAATGAAGGAGTTTCTGTAAAATGCCAAACTAAACTTAATTATAAACAAAGAGCTTTTAAAATAGTTGAACAAACACTGCTACAAAGATATACTAATTAAAGAGACTCCTGATAAATGAATTACTTTACAGGTTATAATTAAAATAAATCGGAAATACTAACATATAAATGGTGACTAAAATGATAATTAAAATGGCTAGTATTTATTGAGAGCTTTTAAGTGCCAGATTAAATGCTGAATTTTACATGCATTATATCTTTCATATTTTTATTTTCATTTTAGATTATTAAAGTAGGTTATATGACAGTAAGTAACTCTTTAAAGGTCACACATTATAAATTTCAAAGCCAGAGGTAATTCCAGTCTATGTGACTACAGGGCCCATTGAATGAATTATCAATTTCATCATCTGAATTATTTCAGTTGCTAATACAACTAAACAGACCTTCACTCACTTAGACAACCAAAAATTTGAAACAATATTCTTCCATAAGTGACCTACACTTTATCATTTTATAGGTTCAAATCATACCCATTAAATCCATTATAAATTATTTTATCAAGTATTTTTTATAAAATTTTTTTGTATTATTTTCATTATTGTTTAGGTTATAGATAAGTTTAGTGTATCATGTAAGACTTTTCAACATATAAAATGTTTCTTTGAATTTTACTTATTTTCTCATAACTCCTAAACCATTCAAAATAAAGGACCATTTAATAACCCTTTTAATAAATAAATGAAAGTCACTGAATAAAAGCAATTTAGTGCAGGAAATTACTATATATGTCAATACCACTAGTCCCTATCTTTAGAGCTGTCAGACTTTAACTATTTTTGAATTTCAAAATTATATTGGGTCTCCTTTTCCTAATAAAACTTTTAATTTTTTAATATAGGCATTCAATGGTGTTAAATATTTCTGTGAAGTCTGACTTTAATGAGAATGTTATTATTATAAACTTCTATATTCCTTACTATCTCTTATTATGCTCTAATAAATAATATATCTACAAATGTAGAATATCTTTTAAAATGTATTTAATCATGAGACAATTGTTTAAAACTCTCAGGCATTTAGAATCTGACCTTTAGTTTTTTCAACTGGGAATTGAGCCCAGTAGTCACCCTTTACTCCACCCAGTTTTACTCTACTAGGGATCTTGTCAATACACATACCATTTATTCTTAAGTATACTTACCTCACAGCATAGTCCCAGACACCAGTCAGTTGCAGAGATGAGTAACCAAGGAGTAACCTATGCAGAACTGAATGTGGCCAAGTATTCAAAGAGACAGCAACTAAAACCTAAGGTCACGAAAAGCTCCATCTCAGTAAGTGAGCAGGAAATAACCTATGCAGAATTAAATCTTCAAGATGCTTCTCAGGATCTTCAAGGGAATGACGAAAAATACCACTGCAAAGGTAAATCATTTAATAGACACACAGTATAACTGTTCTAGGATGTATCATTGGGTTGCAGAGATGTGAGGAAAGAATAGGAGATAAACTCACATTGTTTTCATTTGTGAGGATCAGAACTTGAAGTTGGAATACAGTATTGTAACATAAAATCTCAGGACTAATTTTATTCAGGCATCGCTGTAAGGTATAGTCTTCACCAACAACTCTCAGAGCATTATGTTTCCTGAAAATGTAGTGGTGTATTCTGAGAGGAAGATTACAATGGTAGAAATGGTTTTGGGGTCCAAGCTTATGTATATGATTCCCTGTGAATGTTGGTTCTCCGTGTGTAAACTGTCTAAGCAATTGTCTCCATCTGTCCTTTCTCAGTGTTCCCATTTCTCTCCCTGCAGCTTTACCATCACCTCCAGAAAAGCTCATTGCTGGGATCCTGGGGGTCATCTGCCTTGTCTTAATGTCCACTGTGGTAATACAAGCTGTTAATAATTCCTGTAAGTAAATTTTGAAAAATCATAAGAGGACTTTTTATTTAAATAATCATCATTTTAATGTATGCATTTAGACCAAATGTGAAATGGTTCTTCTGAATTTGTCAAATGTTTACATTCAGAATGATTGTAGAAAATATTTACATACATTTAGATATTCTAATTTTATAACTCAAAAACATGCTTTAAGAGATTGAAGGATTGTATTAAAAATGCAATTCATTTTGAGAATGCTTAAAACAAATATTGTAAGAGATAGTAAAATTTGGGTCTTAGGTTTTTAATATATATTTCCCCTAACTCTTTATTAGTTTAGAAATTTTCTTTGGTAAAATCAATTTTGTTACAGATAATTATAACTCTAGACAATAGAACAAACTTTAAATAAGAAACAAAAATTATTATGATTTATTTAGATTAATTAAATTTTTAAAGAATTACTTTAATTTTTGTAGCTACTGTAATATGGGAGAGTAATTCGTCCCTGACAACAAGAATCCAGAAAGGTACATAATGATTTCCAAAGTTCTGATATTAATACAGTGTATAGTTTGTCTCTATCTTAGGCTAAGTAAAAATGATATTGGATTTTTGGGGTACAACATGAATTATAAAATGAGCAATAAATATTTATAAATAATAATTGTAAGAGTGTTCTTTCTTATACCACAATAGAAGAAAATACTTTTTTAAAATCACCATACCTACTGTTGCTCCTTGGCTCACATTTTCTACTGCTTTACTATGATAAGAGATAAGTAATTTTACAATTCTTAAAAAATAGTTTCATTCATTGGTGTTCAGAACATGTACAGGGTGGATATTTTTGTTTATGTGTTTACTTAAGAAGGACACATAAATCAGGGGATGGGGGCTGACTCGTCTTTGTGAGTGTGTGTATGAATGTGTTTTGCTTTATTTGTACCAGCGTGAGAGGGTGAATGGATATGTTATGCACAAATACTAATGCAAGTACATAAGTTAATTTTATTTTTTTAGATAAAATTGTTTTTGGATAATAATTCATAATCTCTCTTCAGAATATCATTGTGGTCGTTGTCCAAAGGAGTGGTTTACATATTCCAACAATTGCTATTACATTAGTACAGAAAGTAAAACATGGAATGAGAGTCTGAAGGCCTGTGCTTCTAAGAAATCTAAGCTGCTTTATATAGATAACGAGGAAGAAATGGTAAGATAGAATATGTTTCATACGTTTCATTAAAGATTTATTTCAGTCAATATTATATAATTGTAGAATTTATTTGTATTTTTGTATGTATTTGTAGTTATTTATTTTAAAGTCTATAATATTTCTTTGTTTGACTTTATAATATTGTATTATATTTTTATGCCACTAATGCACATTTGATAATTTCTTGTTCCCGCTTTTCATAGAAAACTGTGCTTCTATGAATGTTTTTTCTAAAATAAATTTAGCTATGTAATATATCAAGGAAACTAAACCTATCCGATTGAGCAGATAGATTACAAGAGAATGGAACCATATAATTACAAATTAGGTCACAAAATAGAGTTTGCAGTTATCTGTAGCTCTGCTTCTGTGTATTCTCTCATCACTTCTCCTCCCTTATCACTTAACCACTGTCCTTAGGGATAAAGAGCCTTCTTGAGTGTAAAAATTTTAGTCTTAGGATCTCCTTTGCTTGTTTCACCTCCAAGCTCCCTACCCTGGTGTCTACCAGTGGGGAAGGAGAAGCACTTTCCTTGGCTCACATTGTTAGCAGGTGTCTTGATGGATCACTTTGCAGGTTTGCCTGTTGTTGCTGGGTGGGGTTCCCACTATAAATCAGAAGTGAAATACTTCCCTGAGCCACCTCCTATGTTAGGCTGAGTATTGAGAAGCAGCAGGCCTAGGTTACTTTCTTCCATTTGGTGGGAATATAAAAAAACCTGTTATTCTGTTGTTCCCTTATCTGAGGATACCAAATTATTTTCCCTTTCTCTTTCCACCTTTCAGAGTTCTCCTTTAACTGTGTCTTTCATTAGTTCCAGAATTTATAGTTGTACTTAGCAAGGAGTAGCAGAGAAATGTCTCTGACACCTTGTCTGGGCCATTGGATTCTACCAACACAAAAATAGATCAATCTGGGGCTTATCTGGTTAAATAGTGGTGTGGGGCTCAGAAACCAAAGTTTTGGCTTCCTTGTTATTTGTTTCCTTAATTACAATCCTTAATGTTTT
This sequence comes from Macroglossus sobrinus, assembly GCA_004027375.1. Taxonomy (NCBI): domain Eukaryota; kingdom Metazoa; phylum Chordata; class Mammalia; order Chiroptera; family Pteropodidae; genus Macroglossus; species Macroglossus sobrinus. The sequence continues at coordinate 4,893 of PVKZ01001850.1, read as the reverse complement.
TTAAAACCTGATCTCAGAGAAACATAGTAGAAAATTACATTGTACATTGATTTAGTCACAGTATCAAATATGTTAAATAAATATTTGGTAACTTATGGCTGAGTAATATTTTATTATATATATCATTATATATATAGATGATGGATAAAGAAGATGATATATATATCATCTTCTATATATATCCATAATATATATATATATCATCTTCTTTATCCATCATCAATTGAAGGACACTCGTTGTTTCCATATTTTAGCCACCATGAATAATGCTGCAATGAACATCAGGGTTTCTATGACTTTATGGATAAATAGTTATTAAATATCTGAGGAACCACCATGGTGTTTTTCATAGTGGTTGTAGCAATATACATTCCCACCAGCAATGTATGAGGCTTTATTTTTCCCCACAACTTCTCCAATACTTGTTATTACTTGTCATGTTGATAACTGTCATTCTAACAGGTGTGAGATGGTATCTCATTGCTGCTTTGATTTACATTTTATTAATAGCTAATATCCTCTTGGGAGAAGTATCTGTCTGTGTCTTCTGCCCATTTTTTAACAGTACTCTTTGTTGTTGTTGAGTTCTATAGTTTTTTATATTTTTGAATATTAGCCCCTTATCAGAGGCATTGTTTGCAAATATCTTTTCCCATTAAGTTGGTTGCCTCTTTGTTTTATTGATGCTATTCTTTTTCTTTTTTTTTTTAGCTATGCAGAAGCTTTTCAGTTTAATATAGTCCCATTCATTTATTTTTTTCATTTATTTCCCTTGCCCTTGAGGTAAAATTTATATCTTGAGGTAATCATGCTAAATGAAATGTCAGACCAGAATGACTGAGAGCCATAAAATTTTACTCATATATAGGACATAAAATTAAAAGCAACAAACAAACAGAACAAACAAAAACTCAGAGACACAGACAACCAATTTAGTGATTACCAGAGGGAAGAGATGAGATAGATAAGGGTAAAGAAGGACAAATATATGGCGACAGATGAGTATTTGACTTCGGGTGGTGAACACAGAATACAGTATACAGATAATGCATTATTGAATTGCACACTTGAAACCTATATAATTCTATTTACCAATGTCCCTACAACAAATTTATTTTTTATTTTTATCTTTTATATTTACATTTACATTTATATTTATTTATTTAATTCAATAAATGATAAAAAAAAATTTTTCCGCCATCTACTTACCTGTACCACCTACACTCTGGTAACCACTAGTCTATTGTTCATGTCCATGAGTCTCTGTTTGCTCTGTTTGTTTGTGGCTTTCAGGTTTATATCCCACAAATAAGTGTTATTATGTAATTTTTCAACTTTTCCTGTCTGACTTATTTCGTATAGCGTGATTATCTTCAGGTCCATCTATGTTGTTGCAAATGGCAATATTTCATCTCTTCTTATGACTAATAGTCCATGGTACAAATGTACCAAAGCTTCTTTAGTCGATCATCTATTGTAGAACACTTTGGTTGTTTCCATGTCCTGGCTACTGTGAATAATGCTGTTATGAACATCAGTTTTCAAATATCTTTTTGGATATGGGTTTTCAAGTCTTTGGGGTAAATACCCAGAAGAGGGATTGCTGGATCATATGGTAGATTAATTCTTAATTGTTTGAGGAACCTCCATAGTGTTTTCAATAGTGGCTGTACCAATTGGCAGTCCCATGAGCAATGTATGAGGGTTCCTTTTTCTCTGCATCCTCTCCAACTTGTACTGTTGATTATAGTAGCTATTCTAACAGGTATAAGATGATATCTCATTGTGGTTTTGATTTGCATTTCCCTAATAGCTAACGATGTTGAGCATCTTTTCATATAGTTGTTGGACATTTGTATGTCATCCAGGGAGAGGTGTCTGTTCAGGTCCTCTGCTCATTTTTTATTGGATCATTTGTTGTTGTTGTTATTGAGTTGTATGAGTTCTTTGTATATTTTGGACATTAGGCCCTTATCAGAGGCATTGCTTGCAAATATATTTTCCTATTTGGATGGTTGTCTCTTTAGTTTGCTGATGGTTTCTTTTGTTGAGCAGAGCTTCTTAGTTTGATGTAGTCCCATTCATTTATCTTAGCTTTTACTTCTTTTGCCTTTGAGGTCAAATTTACAAAATCTTCTTTAAGCTGAAGGTCCTTGAGTTTAGTTCCTATGTTTGCTTCCATGCATTTTCTTGTTTCAGGTTTTATATTCAGGTTCTTAATCCATTTTGAGTTAATTTTGGTGTGTGGTGTAAGACACTAGCCTAGTTTCATTCTTTTGCAGGTGGCTTTCAGTTTTCCCAGCACAATTTATTGAAAAGGCTTTCCTTTCTCCACTGTATGTTTTCGGCTTTTTTGTCAAAAATTATTTACCTGTATAAATATGAGTTTACCACTGTACTCTCAATTCTATTCCACTGATTCGTGTGTCTGATTTGCTGCCAGTATCATGCATTATGATTGCTGTCACTTTGTAGTATAATTTGACGTCAGGTAGAGCGATGTCTTCAGACTCATTCTTATTTATAGGATGGCTTTGGCAATTCCAGCCTCATTCTTATTTATAGGATGGCTTTGGCAATTTTGTGCCTCCATACAAATCTGATGATTTTTGTTCCATTTCTTTAAAAAATGTTGATGGGATTTTGATGGGGATTGCATTAAACCTGTATGATGTCTTAGGTAATAAGGTCATTTTAATTATGTTGATTCTTCCAATAAAAGAACATGGAATGTCTTTCCATTTCTTTGTATCTTCTTTGATTTCTTTAAAAAGGGTTTATAATTTTTATTATATAGGTCCTTCACAGGTTTCATTAGATTTATTCCTAGGTATTTTATTCTTTTGTTGCAATTGTAAAAAGAATTATTTTTTTACTTCCATCCTGAAACTTCGTTATTAGAGTATAGAAATGATATGGATTTTTGAACATTGATTTTATTTCCAGAAACTTTACTGTATTTGCTTATTTTTCTAGTAGTGTTCTTGTGGAATCTTTTGGGTTTTCTATATGGAGAATCACATCATCTGCAAATAGTGAAAGTTTGACTCTTCGTTTCCTATTTAGATGCCTTTTATATCTTTCTCTTGCCTGATTGCACTCGCTAGGGCCTCCAATGTTATACTGAATAACAGTAGTATATACTGTTGGCTGAGGGCTTGTCATATACGGCCTTCTTTATGTTAAGGTACTTTCCTTCTATACTGATTTTGTTAAGTGTTTTGATCATAAATGGATACTGTATCTTGTTGAAGGCTTCTTTTGGCATCTATTGATATAAAAATGTAATTTTTACTTTTTAATTTGTTTATGTGGTGAATCACATTAATCGATTTGCGTATGTTGAACCATCCCTGTGTGCCTGGGATGAAGCCCACTTGATTGTGGTGTATAATCTTTTTAATATATTGCTGTATTCAGTTCACTAGTATTTTATTTAGGATTTTTGTATCTGTGTTCATGAGAGATATTGGTCTTTAGTTTTATTTTTTGTGTCATCTTTACCAGGATTTCGTATCAAGGTAATATTGGCCTCATAAAATGAGTTGGGAAGTATTACCTCCTCTTAGATTTTCTTGGAAAAGTTTGAGGAGAATAGGTATTAAATCTTCTTTGAATGTTTTGTAGAATTCACTGGTGAAGCCATCTGGTTCTGAACTTTAACTTTTTGGTAGGTTTTTAATGATTGTTTCAATTTCCATACTGCTGATCGGTCTATTTAGATTTTCCAATTCTTCTGGATTTAGTCTAGGAAGGTTGTATTTTTATAAGTACTGGTCCATTAATAATCTTCTAGATTATTAAATTTGGTATTATGTACTTTTTCATAGTATTTTTGTATGATCCTTTGTATTTCTGCAATGTCAGTCGTAATTTCCCCTCTTTCATCCCTGATTTTTTTTATTTGTGTCCTTTCTCTTTTTTCTTTAGTTGGTCTGGCCAGGGGTTCTATTAACTTTCAATTTTATTAACTTTCTCGAAGAACCAACTCTTTGCTGAATTTTTTTTCTATTTTTTTTTTGTTTGTTTTCAATTTAACTTTTTGCTCTAATTTCTTCTTCCTTTTCTAGTTTTTTAAGATGAAGCATTAGGTTGTTTATTTGGGCTTGTTCTTGTTTTTGGAGGTAGGCCTGTCATTATCATTTGTTTCTATGTATGTTTTGATCTCTCTTTTTATTCCTCCTCTGACCCAGTTATTCTTCAGTAGTATGTTGTTTAATCTCCATGTATTTGTGGTTCTTCCTGATTTCTTGTTACGGTTGACCTCTAGTTTCAAAGTGGTATGATTAGAGAATATGGCTGGTATGAATTCAGCTCTCCTGTTTGTTGAAGCTGTTTCTGTGTCCTAGAATATAGTCAATCTTTGAGAATGTTCCATGTGTCCTAAAGAAGAATATATAAGCAGCCGTTTTGGAATGAAAGGCTCTGAAAATGTCAATTATATCCAGTTAGTCTAATGTGTCATTTATGGATGTTATTTCCTTATTGATTTTCTGTGTGTATGATCTGTCCATATCTGACTGTGAAGTATTTAGAACCTTTACTATGACATGTTTTGGTCTGCTTCTCCCTTTAGTTGTTAGTAATTTCTTTATATATTTTGGGTCTCCTTGAATGGGAGAATAGATATTAATAAGTGTTATGTCTTTTCGGTGTGTGATTCCTTTTATCATTATGAAGTATCTCTCAGTATATTTCTTTACTTTTTTTATTTTGAAGTCTATTTTGTCTGATATCAGTATCATTACTCCTATTTTTCTCTGAATGCCATTTGCTTGAAATATCATTTTCCACCCTTTCACTCTGAGTCTATATTTTTCTTTGGAACTGAGATGTGTGTCCTGGAGGTAATATATGGTTGGGTTTTGTTTTTTGATACATTTCGCAACTCTA